>JBAKBP010007413.1:0-100191 GCA_037953745.1 Lithodes maja | reverse complement strand
GGAAGAGGGAGCTGCCACTACTGAAGGAGGGGGGGCAAGAACTGGGGAACCACCATACGCACCGCCCGAGGGCACTCCAATCTTCCAATGCTCATCCCTCTGTGGGAGAGTGCTAACCTCCGGCAACTGAGTGGACGGCACTGTGGGAGTCGAGTGAGAGGGGATCTGGGGAGGAACCCCCCCAAACGCCCTCTCCTCCGAAACCCCATGTCGCCCACGCAACACCCAGGAAATCAGCTCCCCCTTGGACATCCCTACTACATTGGATCTGCCCAAAACTTTGGCTATCAGGTGCAAGCCATAAACATTCACCCCAGTCAGCCTCTCCTCCGTCACGTGGTACTGCTTACTCACAAAAAGTCTAGCATCCTCCTCACTAGTTACTAACGGCACCTCCTCACTTAGCATCTCTCGCTCCTCGTCAGTACTAGGGCCCGACATACTGAAGTTCACCAAAAAATTCTCGAGACAAAAGTGTTAAACTCCCTTATGCAAGCACTAATTACTAAATTAACTGGAGTCTCTTAAATGCTCTCCTAATTGCCTTACAAAAAAAAATATTCTTCAATATGTACGCTAAAGTACCAACAAACAAATGTTGTACAACTCTGCAAAAAATTATACTGTTCACAAAATCCTAAGCAAGGTCGCCATTTGTTACGACCGGGCACTCGGGTACACTAGGGCTCTTACACAGGACTCGAGTATGGCTCGCTGCCACAACGGAAACACACGATCCCAACCCCAGAGTACTGCCAGCCGAACAAAAAACGCCACTACCCTCCAGAGTTCTATCTGCTATAACGGGGTATACAAGAACTCGGTACTAGCGTTTCACACAACAGACTAATAACAAGACGGGAGTTATCTAGTCTGGTCAACAATCAAACAAAGAAGAAAGTACTACAACACTAAAGAATAGTGTTGGCCGAAGCCGAAGTAATCCACCCTTGAACTAAGAACTTAAGAAGTCCTCCACCCTCTACTTCGGATCGGCACTATTACGTTACGTTAAACAATAGTCCTCGAGCATCAAGCAAGGAATCTTCTGATAAGTTAGATGCTTCTCGAATACTCGTAAGAAGTAAGTATCGGATTTTGAACAGCAATTTAATGAATAACTCACTGGTAATTAAAGGCTTTAAATTGACATAAGAAGAATTATAAGAATAAGCAATAGGATATGGCAAACATTAAGAAGAAGTACTCCGACAATGCACTGGCAATAGCCTACTAAGATTGTGCTCGTGGGCCACTAATCTCTGAAGTAGCTAAGCGTGCCACGCATGAAATCAATAGTGCTTAAACAATAATATACATAAGGAGAAGCTTCAATACTATACTGTATCTGCTGGTCGAGCAAAGTCTAGCTGGGATATCTAAGGTTAAGAGACAATGGCTGAGCAAGCGGCTCGTAGCCTAGCGAGGTCCTTAAGACTGTGCGGCCAAATTACGGTAATTGACGGGATGCTCTCTTGAGAGATCCAGATCACTAGTATCTGGTTCTCTCCTGGCGATCCTCTCAAAGTCAAGCAAATGAGATAGCACAGTGTTGGGTGGCACAGGCAAAAGCCCTCACTCGCAACACAGTGCTAAACTCCCACGGTACACAATCAAAAAGACCCCCTAGGCTTCCCACGTCTCCGTTGCAATTGTGCTGGTTCAACCAACCTAGCACTCATAGGAAATCACAACTCGAGGAACCCTATCCCAGTCTAGCATTACCTAAACCAGCAGAAAACAGGAACATGAATAATAGTACACAGGGAAATACATATACGAGTGCAACAAACATCAATCAATCCTATTCTAGTTAACCCTTCCAAAAATAGGCTATCTAACAGGCACTTATCTCGTGAGAACTCAAGCGATAATACTTTGGCTGACTAAATCTGCACCAAAGGGGGTCATTGGTTAAAAAGGGACGAGAAGAGAAGAAAATAGGCTGTTCAGAGAGTAGAGAAAGTTCACATCAGTCGGAAGAATATCGATAGTTGCAAGGGATAGGAGAGGTCGCTTTGCCTGATGAGTTCTGAAGCATGGTGGCAAAAACCTCTTTTTTTATACTCGGCCCTCTAGCGGCATATCTCAAACTACTTAAGGACCGCCCACTGGCAATCATGACGTCATATTCTCTCAATCTGGGATCGACAAAGAACTTCCCACGCGCTGAAAGGGAGGAAGGGAGGAGGAAGGAGGGAGTGAGGCCTACACACCTCGTGGCGCGCTCACCGGCCGGCGCCACATAACTCTCTCTCTCATCATATATAAGTCCCACACACAATACATATATACAATGATATAAAATAGAACTCGTTGACTCAGAAGAAAACAAAATACATAATGATAATACTTATAGTACAACGGTTCACATAAACTGAGTTAGGAAACTCTACACAGACTACAGCCAAAGTTCCTGCCCTGACGATCCTAGCGAGAGTGGGGCCTGACTGGGCGTTCTGTACAGCATGCTCATACTCGACATGCGTCACACGGGTCATCCGGGTCATCTTGGGTGGCGTGGGTAGATAAGGGAGACAATGGCGGTCGAGAAGGGTCACCACGCTGACCCTCACTCACAGCCTCATCCTCACCAAGTATTTTTGCTTGTTCCCTAGCTGCCGCGGCCGCCTTCTCAAGTATTTTTCGCTTGTACAAATGTACCTTGAAAGGCGATTTACCTGGGGAAGGGCTTGGAGTCGTGTCACTTATGCGAAATTTGGTGAGTGACCTTGAACTCTCCCACTCACTCACTCTCTCACGTTCACTGTCTTTAGGTAAACCAGCTTCCTCAACAACTGGTACATTACCTACATCACTCTCATCACTGTCTAATTGTCTCGCAAATCCCAGGAATTGTTCTTTATCACTCTCATGGCCATAATCACTCGACTTATAATTACTGGAGTGGTCACTGACTTCTTCATCAATCTTATGCTTGGCATCAGCTTTCTCATAAAGTCTCAAAGTCGTCTCAATACCACCGGGAGATAACACATTTAGGCGATGGCGTCGGGGTAATGCACGACGCACTAGCAAGGGCGTCGTAGGAAGCCCGCTATCGGACACGGCGGAATCACTATTTGGCGTACTGTCCATGATGGCGTCGGGGTAGATACTGTTGTTGTGGCGTACTTGACGCCGGGTGGCGCCACCTACCGTCGCATGATACCAAAAAGTACGCGCGGCTTTCGAAAATCAAGCATGAAAGCAAGGGGCGTACAAGAGGCCATCCGGGTTGCGCGGGCCGAGTTTATTATGGGCGTACAAGAGGTCATCCGGGTTGGAGGGGTTAAGGGGGGTCACCGTTTTTTGTTATCTTTCTCTCCTTTTCCCTCTTTCTCTGGCTTGTATCCATTCAGCTCCATTCAGCCAACTGTTTTAAGACGTTTATCCCCATCCAGGTGTCGATTTCTTCCTGGCGAGCGATAGCGAGCCAGCATTGTATGGAGAAATCCGGCTTCGCCGGAGACATTTAAAACAAAAATGTACAAATTTAGCTTGCTGTCAAAACAAAAATATATATGTATGCTGGCTCGCTACCGCTCGCCAGGAAAATATTGACACGTGGATGGGGTTAAGCGTCTTAAAACAGTGAGCTGAATGAGGCCAAATGGAAACAAGCCTAAGGGAGAGGGAGATAAAGAGAAAAAAAAGCGAGGTGGGCTCCCTTAACTAGGGAAACCCACTAGGCGAATATATTTCAATTCCTACGATTAGATATGCATTGATATATATTCGCCTAGTGGGTTTCCCTTCTCCTTAACATAAATAGGATAGAGGGTTCAGTGTCTTTTAGACTGCCGTGGTGTAGTTGATTAACCCCTTATTAGCGGGGCCCGACTTAAGTCCGTATAGAGAACACTGGCCCAAAGAGCGGGGCCCGACTTTAATCCGTGTGCAATTTTGGAGCAATATTGCCTCTGAGAGAGAGACGAGCGGTGGGCGGAGCGTAGGTCGGGCTCTGACCGTTCACCACGGGTCCAGCGGGCCTACTGATGTTTATTCCACACACATCCACCCTCCCTCCCTCACTACATAGGGTATTATGTCAAGAAATTACCGTATTTTATGGATTTTGCACTCTTCTTGCACGATCGTTGCAAGAGAACGTGTGG
Organism: Lithodes maja; assembly: GCA_037953745.1. NCBI lineage: Eukaryota > Metazoa > Arthropoda > Malacostraca > Decapoda > Lithodidae > Lithodes > Lithodes maja. Next base: position 96,073 of record JBAKBP010007413.1, on the reverse strand, counting down.
TCGTAGGAGGATGGTTCTGGTGTCATTGGAAAGCTGAATTAATGCCCTTTCAGGGATACATAATTGTATTACGCTCTGGCTCTTGTTTATGCATGAAAAAGAGCACAGAAACAAGGCCATTTAGGGTAAAACCCCCCACTCGGCGGGTAGTAGAAATTCCTTACGGGCCCGCTTGTAAGGCATTAAAGCGTCGGCTATCGTCCTGACGGTCGGCGGTTCTAACCCCACTGAGAGGTTAGAAACATTTAGTGGCTCACGTGTATTTGTGATATATACATGTGTCGGTCACATTACATCCGGGTCTGTTCGGATGTTACAATATATATATTTAGTGTTATACCAGGTTTTAACTGGGGTTGATTGGATAAAGCTAGGTTCTTACTCGACTGTAGAAACTAAAGTCAGACTACACATGCACAAAAGTCGTAAAGGATAAATATAATACAGACTGCACACCTAAGTTTTCTTATTAATAATCACTTGATACAATGATAACAATATACTCAAAATATACTGTATAATACACTGGTTACATGGAAAATGACACAATAATATAACGCCAAGCACGGACGAGGATCCACGACGAACTTAGAGAATCCACTAGCACTTCTATTCTAACACTGGATAGAGTCTTGAAGTAACACTAATTCTGTTGATCTAGTTGATTGTTGCTAAGTCCTTTCTTCTGTCTTCGTCGGGCCGCTAGGTGGTCTTGCCGTGTGGTCAATGGAGTGGGATTTACAGATGGACTATTTGGTTTTGGGCCTTTAATAGTACAGTGGTTCCTTATGTCATGACACAGGGGGCATACTATCAGATAAACGCGAGCATGAGTGAGGACATGTCCCGCACTGTGGTTGCTCGACTATCCTGATCGTTATAATAGTCGGTGATGAAGTTCTGTTTCTGTACTCTTGGATGTGGGATATTTAACCTGGGAGCTGCGGGAAGACTCTTAAGAGGTTGTACTGGGCGGCTGCGGGAATTCCTTTTTTTTTTTTTTTTTTTTTTTTTTTTTTCTATGTGATTGAGGGAGGCAAAAGGCAGAACTGTCTATAGCGAGTGCCTCCCCCATAGTTGAAAGAGTGACAGGGCCAAAATCAAGGGACGTTCTGGGAGAGAGTTCCAGAGTTCAGCTGTTGAGTAGAAGAAAGTTTGAGAGTAACGTTTCACTCTTGGGTTGGAGAGTTGCACAGAGTAGGGGTGGGATTGAGTTGCAAGACGGGTACCACGTGCCCTACGTAAAGGAGGTGGTATACACTGGGAAAGCTCTGAGGAACACTGATAATTACAGTAGTGATAGAATAGCGAGAGAGATGCAACATTGCGGTGGAGAGCGAGAGATTGCAGAGAGTTGGTGAGTGGATGGGAGTTAATGATACGAAAGGCCTTCCTTTCAACTTTTTCTAGGAGAGCGGTGTGAGAGGAACCTCCCCACACATGTGAACAATACTCAATACAAGGTGAACTATGCCCCTGTACAGAGCAAGAAGCTGTGCAGGGGAAAAGAACCCCCTAAGACCGTTGAGCACACCCAGCTTCTGGGAGGCTGCCTTACCAAGACTGGTAATATGGTCCTTCCAAATGAGAGCAGAAGAAAAAGAGACACCAAGGATATTGAGAGAAGATGAAAGGTTGATTTTTGTATTGTTGAAGAATAAGGGATAGTCTGCTGGGAGATCCTGACGGGTAGATAGATGGAGAAATTGGGGTTTGGAAGCAATGAGGGTAACAAGGTTTTCTCTGCCACAATTGGAGATAGTGTTTAGATCAGAATTTAAGAGTTCTATGGCTTCATTGCGTTTGTCGTTGAGGGATTGCTGGTTGGGCGTTCTGAAAAACTAATGGAGTAGTGTAAGGTTGAGTCGTCTGCGTATGAATGGATGGGAATAAAGGTACAGTTGAGGAGATCATTTATAAAAAGTAGAAAGAGAATAGGAGATAGGACAGAGCCCTGAGGAACACCGGAGTTTAAACGGTGAGGAAGTGAATAATGGCCGTCCACAACCGCGGCTATGGAACGGCCGGAAAGGAACTTAGACACAAAGGCACAGATGGAGGGATTGAAACCGAAGGAGGGTAGTTTAGAAATTAAAGATTTGTGGCAGACTCTATCGAAGGCTTTCGATATGTCTAGTGCAATAGAAAAAGTCTCACTGAAGTCCCGAAAGGAGGATGACCAAGAGTTAGTAAGATATGAAAGAAGATCACCAGTAGAGTGACCCATAAGGAAGCCATACTGGCGATCTGAGAGCAAATTATAAGAAGAGAAATGCTTAAGAAATTTGGAAGCAAGAATAGTTTCAAAAACTTTTGAATGACAAGAGATGAGAGCAATTGGACGATAGTTGGAGGGTTGAGAGCGGTCACCCTTCTTTGGGACAGGTTGAATGTGAGCAAACTTCCAGCATGAAGGGAAGACATTAGAGGATAGACAGATACAAAAGAGTTTGCCTAGGCAGGGAGTGAGCACGGAAGCACAGTTTTTGAGAACAACAGGAGGAACACCGTCCGGACCGTACGCCTTATTAGTGATAAGCCCAGAGAGGGTAGAAAGTACATCTTTAGAAGAGATTAGGATATTTGGCATACATAAGAGAGAGGAGGGTGGAGAGGGAGGAATAGCACCGGAATCATCCAAGGTGGAGTTTCTAGCAAAAGTTTGAGCGAAGAGTTTAGCTTTGTCAGAGGAAGAAGTGATGGTTGTGCCCTCAGAGTGGGAAAGGGGAGGGAAAGACGAGGAGGAGAAACTGTTGGAGAGGTTTTTGGCTAGATGCCAGAAAGCTTGGGAAGAGCTAGAGTTGGCTAGTTCAGTGCATTTATTATTGATGAAAGAGTGTTTGGCAAGTCGAAGAACAGATTTGGCTTGATTCCGGGCTGAAACATAGGAAGAATGAGAGTCTTGAGATTTAAGGCGGCGGTACTGTTTGAATGCTTCCTCCTTGTTGCAGACAGCAGTAGAACAGGCGTGAGTAAACCAAGATTTTTTAGCATTAGTCTGAGAGAAAGAGAATGGAATGTATGCTTCCATGCCCGATAGGATTACCTCGGTAATGCGTTCAGCACTCTCCGAGGGTCCCTGGCCACGGAAGCAGAAATAATTCCATGGGAAATCAAAGAAGTACTGCTGGAGAACCTCCCAGTCGGCAGCACCAAAGTGCCACAAACGCCGCCGGCTAGGAGGATCGGGTGGCCGTACTGGAGAGATAGGATAGGTGACAAAGATAAGTTTATGGTCGGAGGAGCCCAAAGGAGTGAAAAGATCAACAGTATAAGAAGAAGGGTAAGAAGTTAGAAACAAGGCCTACAAAAAAACATTTAAAACACCCCAGTGGCACTAAAATAAAAGCAATTTGTGTTTAGGCGAGATAATTTCCCTCCATTACTTGCTACCACTCCTACACATGAGGCCCCCCCCCCCCCTCTTTTTTCCACTCCTTAATTATCAGGTATTTTTTTCTATTATTCCCGATATTTATCGAGTATTTTTGTGGGAGGACAAGTGGGAGAGAGGGAGGAGGGTGGAGGAGTGTAACTCCGACCCTCCAAACCAGTCTGAGTCCACCCCTTGTCTCTCAGTGCCACAAGAGACACGAGAGAGTGAGGGTGTGTCTCTCTCACCGGTCTGGGCCAGATTACGACCGTGGGGCTAAAATATACAATTTTCACCAGCCAATTGCTGTTACCACTTGTTTTATTGCTTTCCCATGTTCATATGTTCATATTAAAAGTAAAATAGGTACATATGGATAAGTATTAATTATATATATGGTAAATTAACGATTTTAGTGAGCAATGAATCAGAATACCTTCGCATGGGGGAATGGTGTATACTACAGGGGCTTAGCGCTTTATGAGTTAATGAACAATCATGACAGAGTAACTATTCATCACGTGAACGTGGGGAAGAAGTGTGACCATGGCCGTACAATCTTTCCCAACTACCTTTGAACTCAGAGTGTTCAAAGAATCCTGATGATTAGATTTTTAGGCCTTTTTACAAGCATATGTCCTCAACCATGGCTTTCGTACATATGATGTAAGGACTTTATATGCAGAGTGCCGTTAAACCCGGCAAGTGCGGGAAGACTCTTAAGAGTTTCACCGGGTGACTGCGGGAAGACTCTAAGATCCTGGGCCTAAAAAAATCCATTTAAAACACCCCCAATTTTTTTTTTTTTTTTTGCCCCTGGGTCATGCCAAATATCACTCCTCCACATCCCCTCCTTCCCCACTTCCCTCTCCTCCTTCAGTTATCATCTATTTTCCCAATTATTCCCTTATTCTGTGGTCTATTTTCGTGCTAACATTAGCGAGTTGGTAGCAGGGTCATCACTGTTACCAAGCGTGGGAAAGAGCGAGAGGGAGGCTATTGCGTAACAGTGTCTCTCCAGACAAGGGGAGGGGAGGAGGGGAGGGAGGTTGCCTCAGCCATACATTATGTAACTCCCAGCCTGCATCGCCAATTTTTATCATCCAAACGCTGTTTCCACTTGTTATATTGCTGTAACAGGTTAATACCTTTAAATTCAACCTAAAATAGGCGCATATGGATAAGTATTAATGCTATTTATGGTAAAATAACGATGTTAGTGATGGGAACAGCTCAAATACATGCGCACAGATGTGTGGTGTATCATACCCCCCATGCGCACGTCTTAGGTTAAGTGACGGTGTCTCGCAAAGCCCTGACTATTGCAGTGGTCTTGCCATGGCAAAGACTTCTCCAAGAGTGTTGAATTGATACTAAGAGTGTTTTAGGGACATGTCCTTATTTCCACTTTTAATGTCAAAACTACAAGCCTAGAAAAGATCCTAATGTATCTCGAGCACTATGGTGTGAGATACAGTAGTTCTTAAATAGGGAAAAAAACTCTCAGACTATTTGATCTACAACAACAATGGCATGTACACTCAGTGGAAAGAGAGGGTAATTCTTGGACTCCAGCCTTGCATGCAAGTTTACTCGAGCCCTTAGAATTGCTGGCTCTACCCTGAGCAAGTCAGGATGGTCATGACTTGTGCTGCAATTTCCCAGGTACGGTGGTTGAGGGTCAGAATGTCACAGGCACAGGGGGCGGATTAGGAGGGTTTCAGGTAGACCCCTCAGAAGTTTCCACCATGATGTGGGAGGAGCTGCGCATCTGGAGAGGAGATATCTGGGGCCTTTTATGTTTTGCCAAGTCTTCCTGCTCTGCCTTCCTTTTTCGGGACCCGGAATTAGTGATGGTGATGCGTATGTTTTTCCCGGGCGTGGACGGCAGAGTGGGCATGATGGCGGCGACTCGAGCATATCGGTTGATGTGTTGGTTTTTAGTGGGGGTGGTGGCGAGGCGGCCATGTTGTTGGTACTCCTCTTTATTTATTTATTTCTTTGGTTTGGTCCTGTTGTTGTTGTTGTTGTATGTTATAAAAATCGCCACCTGTAAGTGGCACCGATTAGCGTGTCGCCCATCGGTAATTTGTGTTGGGTTTTTTCCCCTAGATAGGTTGCACGCCAAGGCTATCGAGTCCCATCCACCCGGAAACACCCCTGTCAGATACCAGGGGGACAGCTATCACCAGAGACACCCCTATTACAGGGGGACCATGCCCCTTTCAGATACCAGGGGGACAGCTATCACCAGAGACACCCCTATTACAGGGGGACCACACCCCTTTCAGATACCAGGGAGACAGCTATCACCAGAGACAACCCTATTACAGGGGGACCACACCCCTTTCAGATACCAGGGGGACAGCTATCACCAGAGACATCCGTATTACAGGGAGACCACGCCCCTTTCAGATACCAGGGAGACACCCTTATTACAGGGGGACCACACCCCCTTCAGATACCAGGGGGACAGCTATCACCAGAGACACCCCTATTATAGGGGAACCACACCCCTTGTAGATACCAGGGGGACAGCTATCACCAGAGACACCCCTATTACAGGGGGACCGCCTAACACCATAGACAACCCTTATCTATGGGATGCTGCCCAACCCCGAAAGGGGTTGAAACAGGGGAGCTATCCCCCCCACGCCAAAGGCGGCTTTTTAGGGCCTTTCCTACCTGATGCTGAGAGGATTGGGTTCTAGTCATGTGGTGATGGGCTGGTCTATCAGAGTGAGAACTGAGCAGTCTCTTCCATACCCATAGCTTACTCTGACTGTTCCTTTTACTTATATATTTTCTAGATCTTAAGTGACGGCGTCTCTTCTGTGGATTGACCTCCCAATCTACCAAGATTGGAAGCCAAAGCGTCACATTTTTCCTTTGCCCCTCAACTTTCTCTTCATAATTGCTGAGGGGCACAGGGCCCTGGGTGGGGCTTTGGTTTCCCGGGCGTTTCTGCACCCTCCTCAGCTCCCCGCCAATGGAGTGGCTTCGGTCACCCAGGCTTTATTGTGGTTGGCAGGGAGGGTTCCGTGGGGGCGCTCGGTTATGGCCTTGGCCTTGCTTGGGGCCTTAGGGCTGTTCGGCCAGGCAGCTTGGGGAACAACAACAACAACAACAACAACCCTAATCTATAGGGGAAGAGTGGAGGAGGAGATGTACCCGAACTCTTCTGGGGAGCCCAGGGACCCTGACTCATACATCAGGGATAAGAGGGTGTAGGCTGTGCCATTCAGGGCTGGGGACTGGTCAGTGCGGGAAGAGGACCTCGAAGCCCCACACTATGAAGGGGACCGCAGTGCGCAAGAGGGCCATGGAGTACGAGGAATTCGAGCAACCCGACTCCTCAGAGTCCCCCAGGACTCCCTCACACACCATAGCTAGGCCCTCACCATCACCAATACCCACATCACCTACCCCTTCTCATCCTCCTCCACTCACTTGCCCTGCAATCCGAACTACTATGTCTGTGTGTGGTGTATGTGAATTAATATCTCCAAACCCAGAAAACTCCACAAATTATTATCAGACACCACACACAGACAGAGTAGTTCGGATTGCAGGGCAATCCGGGACTTGTTCTGGTTCTCCTCCTTCTTTCTTTCATTCCTTGTTTTGGTCCTATCTTCTTTTTTTCTCCGTAACTTGTTCTGGTTCTGCTTTTGTTCTTTCTTCTTATTTGTTGTGGGTTTATCCTCCATTGTGGTTTCCTATTTTGTTTCTGTTTTTTTCTTCTGCCCCTTATAGTAGGGTCATTTGCTTGGAATCCGTGACCATTTTGTTCCTACCTTTTTCTCTCGATGGATTTGACAACCTGAACCATTTTAAAGGAAATTAGCTCCTATGCCCCTCTGAAAAAGACGGCTAACTCTGCGAGAGCCCAATATTCAAAATGGCCACCAACGCCATCTTGAAAAACATGAAATGTAATATCTCTGGCATCAGATGTGCTACAAGGACGAATGAGGTGTCCTTTTTCACTAATTCTGGCATTACAAATCCACTGGAATGGTTATTGTATTGTATTGTATTGTATTATTGTATTGTTATTGTATTGTATTATACTAATTGTACATACTAATCTGCCACTTCACTGTCACTACATGATTCACTGTATGAGCCACTATCAGAATCACTGTCCTCACTTTCGCTGCTATCATCACTGTTGTTCTCTGCCTGCGGTGTATATCTAATATTACTTTTTTACTGTTTCAGATGGATCGCATGCCTATCTGATGAAAATCGACGACTTGTGAAGTGACCGAAATAATGGATAATAGAAGAGAGAATAAAGAGTTACCAGACAAGACATTAAATGAATACGAGTGCATTTTACTCTGTGGTAAGCGATGTACCGCAGATGATCGTTTGGAAAACATTACACCTGAGAAGTGGGAATCCATCCGGGAAAAGTCTTTACAATGGAAAGAACTTGATAAGTTTCAACATATACATTAAAATGAGGATTGGGAGAAGGGACCAAAGTGTCACCACATGCATAGCACTTGTTACGCATCATTATCCAGCAAGCGCAAGCTCTCTCAAGCCAAAAAACGTAAACACAAATCCGAGGAACGTCTTGAAAGAGATGAAGCATCAGATCAACAAGACCATTCCCCTGAGGCCAGTGCACCTAAAAGGCTCCGCTCCAGTATGGGTGTCCTTCACGATAAGACTCTATGTGTGTGGTGCATGAAAGGGGCATACAAGAGTAGTGATCGTGACAAGCAGATTTTACTCGTATCAACAGTAGATGCCTGGACTAAATTCAAGTTACATACTGTCCGTCTGGAAGATGAGGTCATGAGATTGAGACTTGACACTCCGATTGCATCCATCCCAGACAGTCAAACAGCATTTGGGTTGGAAATCCGCTACCATCGTGCGTGCTGGCGCAAATATGTAAGCGACCACAAGCCCCTTTCAGATGAAAGCACTCAACATCTGCAGCGTGTAAACCTCCGAGAGGCCCAAGCTCTCTTCTTTCATCATATTCGTCAAGTCATCTTCAAAGACCATGAAATTCGCACACTGCAAGGCCTGCTGCAGGACTATAAGCGCATTATCTTAAATCACGGACATAACTCAGTAGTAAAATCCAGCTACTTAAAGGAAATTCTCGTCAATGAATTTGGGGAAGACATCGGATTTCATGAACGCATTCAAAAGAATGTGAGTGAACTGGTATATGATACAACAGCAGCAGGTACAAAGTACAAAGGAGTACAAAGGAAATCAAGCAACAACAGATCTAGTGACCCTTCTAGGCTGCTTGTCCTCCAAAACACTGAGGATCAAGTGTCCAAACAGTGGTTTAGAGTGGGTAAGGGAACATTGGAAAGGGAACTACTGCCCTGCCACTAACGTGGCAGGACTAGGAAGTTAGTAGGGGACATATGGGTTAGTAACTGAGGGGAGGATAAAGTTATTCATTTACAAACGCAGTCAGTCGCGGGTTTGATGCGAGATATTTGTCTAGGCGGAATTTAAATGAATCAACGGTGCTGCAGTCTATAACGTTTCGGGGAAGCCCATTCCACAAGTTGACAACTCGATTGAAGAAGAAATTCTTAGATTCGTGCGAGTTAAAAGATTTACCAATAATTTTGCAACCGTTTCCCCGTGTGTAATTAGATTGGTCGATAGTGAAGTACTTACTACAGTTCATATTGTCGATGCCTTTGATGATTTTGAACACTTGAATTAAGTCGCCTCTTAATCTGCGCTGGGTTAAAGGAAATAGATTTAATTCTCTAAGACGCTCTTCGTATGGTTTGTTCTTTAGGCTAGGTATCATTTTGGTAACTCTACGTTGAACTCGTTCTAGCTTGTTTATATCTTTTTGGTAATAAGGGCACCAGGATTGAACGCAGTATTCCAGAAGAGGGCGGACTAAGGAATTGTAAAGGGTTAGGATAACTTCTTTGGATTTATGCTCAAATGACCTGCCTATAAAGCCAATTATTTTGTTTGCCTTCTTAACAACTTCTGAACATTGTTGACTCGGTTTTAGGTTACTCGATATTGTTACTCCCAGATCAGTTTCTCTGTTTACATTCTTAAGCTGAGTGCCATTCATCGAATAGTTTGCTTTCTCATTTAGGTATCCGACATGTAGTACTTTACATTTATCCGCATTGAAACTCATTTGCCAAATTTGGGCCCAACATGACAATTTATCTAGATTGTGTTGCATATCGTCAACTTGTTCTTTTGAGAGTACGCTATTTGCAATTTTTGTATCGTCAGCAAATTTTGAGATTGTGCAGGTGAGACCCTCATCTATGTCGTTGATGTAAATTAGAAAGAGAATTGGTCCTAGTACCGATCCCTGGGGTACCCCGCTACTTACATTGGTCCATTTAGATGCCTTACCGTTTATGACTACTCTTTGCTTTCTGTTGTTGAGCCAATTTTCTATCCATTTCAACACACCGTCTTGTATTCCATGCGCTTTTAGTTTTAGCAGTAAACGTTTGTGGGGAACTTTGTCAAAGGCCTTTTGAAAATCAAGGTATATAATATCTACAGCTTTACTCTCATCGTAGAGGTTGAGGATATCGTGGAAGAAGTCTAAGAGGTTTGTTAAACAGGAACGTTTTTTACGAAAGCCGTGTTGAGTATCTTTAAGTATGTTATTTTCCTCTAAGTGATTTACGAGTCTGTCTCGTATGACCGTTTCTAGCATTTTACATACAACTGAGGTTAAGCTAATTGGACGATAGTTACTGGGTAGAGATTTGCTGCCTTTTTTGAATATCGGTGTTACGTTGGCTAGCTTCCACTGATCAGGCATAGTTCCAGACTGCAAGGATTTATTGAATAGTAATGTCAGTGGTTTGGAGAGCTCATTCTTAGCTTCCTTTAGAACTCTAGGCGAGATTGTATCAGGTCCTGGCGTTTTATTTACTTTGAGTTTATCTAAACAATTCAATACTTCTCTCTCTGTAACGGTGATATTGCTTAGAACATCTGAATTATCAATCTGAATCGGCGATGGTGTAGGGATATCACTGAGGTCTTCGGTTGTAAAAACTGATGCAAAGAAGGTATTGAGGGCATTACTCATTTGTACTTCGTCTTTGGTGTATTCTCCCTTTTCATCGACTAACGGTCCAACAGTTGAAGTAACTACTTTTTTCTTTCTGATATAACTATAGAATTCTTTCGGGTTTGTTTTACTTTGATTCGCAATATGTAACTCTAAGGTCTTTTTACTTTGCTTAATTAACTTTTTGGCTTTGCGTCGTAGCTCTACAAATTTCACCCGTTCTTCGTCATTTTGTGAGGATTTTAATCTATCATTAGCAAATTTTTTAGCAAGCAGGCAGTTTGAAATATCTTTATTCCACCATTTGGGCTTATTATTATGGCCTGGACGCCGTATTTTCGATGGTATGCAGTCTTGCACTGCTTTTAGGTAAGTGGTTTCGAATAACTTCCAAGATGTATTTATGTCGTTATTGTTAATTAAAAAGCTCCAGTCAGTTTCTTTAAACATAGCTCTAAGTTTATGGAAGTTTGCTTTCTTGAAATTAGGGACTTTTTCGATGCTACTATTTGGTTCGTTACTAGTAAACTTTAAAGTGAAAGTTATCGTACGATGGTCGCTGTTACTGAATTCATCACCAACATTCAAATTCTCTATCAATTCTTCTTTTGTTGCAAGTACAATGTCAAGAACGTTATTACCACGGGTCGGCGTTCGAACAAATTGATAAAGCGAACTCTCTTGCAAGTTCGTATACAAGTCATGTCCGGAGTGTGAAGTAAGAGTATCGCCCCACTTGGTCACAGGTAAATTAAAGTCGCCAAAAATTACGGTATCTTGTGAGTTACTTACATCTGCAATTTGTTCGTAAATTTCTCGGTCAGTTTGCACTGATTGAGCTGGAGGTCTGTATATTAACGCAAGTATTATTTTTGTACCTTTATTATTCTTTATTAGCACAAAAGATGTGTCGACGTTCACAATTTGAGGTTTTGACACGAGGGTCGGGTTAAGACTTTCTTTGATATAAAATAAAACGCCACCTCCATTTTTATTTATTCGGCTGTTCTCAAACATTACATAACCGGGAAGTGAATACTCTGCTAAAAAGTCTCTATCTTCTGTATTGAGCCAAGATTCTGTTATGCCAATCACATCATAATTTTCTGTAAACACTAGTTCCTCTAAATCTGAAAATTTATTGCGTATGCTACGAGCGTTTGCATAGAAAACCTTTAAAGTTGCGGTTTTAGAACTCGCATTACGTTCTTTCATCGAATTTTTGGTTCTGGTCGGATCTACATTTACATTCATGGCTGTCCTCGGTCCTCGGTCGTTATCCCTGACGGTTTTGAATTTGGGTCGTGTTGGTGGAGATTTATCCAAATTCGCGGTTCTTGACGGATTAGTATTTAATTCCTTTGTAGGTTGCCGTCCTCGCTGTCTTCGGTCCTCCTTCCTGGTTGTCCTGTGCTGAGTCGATTTCTTCTCCGAAAATCCTTCACCGCATCGTTGAGAAGACGCCCAAAACGTGCTGCTCCCACCTGGTTCAGATGAACTCCATCGTCCGAAAACAAATAGTCATCGTAGTAGAAATTGTCCCAGGTGTCGACGAATCCCACGTTCTCCTTCCTGCAGAGGTTTGCTAGACAACGATTTGTGCTGGTGGCTATGTTGTAAAATCGGCTCTCTACACCGAGCCGGGGGACGATTCCTGAGACGATGATCCTTGATGACTTCTCCTTAAACGACTTGATCAGCTGCTGGTACTTTAAAAGCAAATCTTCCGACCGGGTTCGCTGCACATCGTTGGATCCAACGTGGATGACGTACATTGTATTAGCAGGGGCCAGCTTTGATACTTCGTCAACTGCTGCAACTACGTCATCCACACCACCACCAGGGATACAAAAACGCTTCCTGGTCTTAGGTGCCCTGGCGCAAAACTCTGTGAGCTGACCACGTATCATCGAGTCTCCCACGAGCCGGACTTCTTCTATTTCCTCTTCGTCATCTGAGTCTGCGAGTATCTGGAAACGGTTTTGACACTCGGTAATCGGTATGTGTTTCCTGGTCTTGGGGCAAACGTTGTTCCTCACGACACGGAAGTTGTCTTGAGGGGGAAGAGAGTCACTATTTGTATCTTGAGTATCGGATACATCAGCTGAAGTGGCTACTGTAGGCGTTGAATTGTTGGCAGTTGACGTTGGGGCGTTGGTGGCTGCTGGAGTTGCGGTGACAATTGAAGTTTGTGGTACTCCAACGTTGAGTGTTACAAACTCTTGGAGTGATTCCAGCTTCATGGTGAGGACGTTGATCTTGTTGTAGGCTTCGTCTAATTTCACTGTAAAATTCTCTCGTTGCTGGCAGAGCCGGCAGTCTTGAAGATCGATAGTAGCAAACATGGACTCACCAAACCTACCGGCGCAGTTCGCACAAGCGCGAGGCATGGTGACAGTCACTTTCTTCAGATCACTTCACTCACTTAAAAAACAATTCACTCACTTTAAAACACTTCACTCACTTTAAAAACACTTCAATCACTTCAACCGAAAACAAATATGCTGAAATACGCAGAAATAGGTTATCAGGGGTGATAGCCTAACCGAAAACAAAAATGTTGAGATACGCAGAATTAGGCTTCCAGGGGCGATAGCCTAACCAAAAGTTTTTTTTTTAAATTGAAATACGCAATAATAGGCTACCAGCGTTGAATAGCCTAACCGAAAATAATAAAATTGAAATTCGCAGAAATAGGCTACCAGGTGTGATAACCTAACCTTAAACAAATATATGTATAACAGAATATGTAACTAAATATACAATTCACCAAATAGAGATTATATAAAAATAAAGTGTGACTGCACACAAGGGGTTAATATACTGTGTCAACAGATGGCCCTGGTGTCGCTGTAGCCTAGTAAAGCAGTAGCCTACTCTTTTTAGATAAAAAAAGTGTATCAGTCAAAGGTTATTACAAGATCGTGCAAGCAACAACTAAAATTACAGATATATACTGTATAGCTACAGTAGGATACTAAATACAATATCTACAAGAGTTAATAATAAAACAGATTGGCTGGCTATAGGCTAGGCTAGGTTTGGGTTAGGTCAAAAGCTTGGCAGGTTGGGTTAGGCTAGGTTAGTCTGTACAAATACCACCCTTAGCTTAAAGTAAAATCAGTCTGAGGAGAAAAAGTCAAGAATATATCTAGGGGGAAAAGATAAATGAATGCACTTAAATTTGGTACAAAATTTGCTGGAATTTAATGTATAATCCCCCCAAAAGGTTTGTTTACAAAATGGCGTCGGCGTTAGTCTCTGTAGGCAGGTTAGTTAGTAAACAATATTGTTTATTAGCAAATTAATATGCAAAGCTTTACTTACATACAAGGCAGTTAAATAGATACTTACTACAGTAGGTAATGGGTAAAATTAGGGGCTACGATTTTATATAAAATAGTAATAAGAGAGCGTTTGTTTACAAAGCAAAACAAAACAATAGATGGCGCTAGTGGCGCCCTGTCCGAGCAGGAGTCTTGTGATAAACACAAAGTTTATCAGTCAATACACAGCGAAATATCGTGCAGTGTTACTTACTAAGCTACAGGATGGTTAAACGTGCTCTTAACCACCTTTCATGCACAAGAATGAAGAGGATGAGTAGTTAATACTCAAATTATGATCGATATCGTGAGAGCGTTGACAGAGCGTCTGCAGCGTCTGGCGGTAGCACGGGGTAAGAGGAGATACATACATCGAGGTGGCAATATCTTCATTTGGTGTCAGCAATGATCAGTTGGTGATGAATGTTGCGGCACGACTCAAAGAGCAAGTCATCAGGACAAATACTATTCCCTGGCTCCCATATATACACGAGTTGGAGAGAGAAGAAGACCTCAGTGAGCTCCTGCTGAAGCTGCTCACATGGCTGAAACACCCAAATAAGTCTGCAATTGATGACAGTCCATCCGTCCGATCGATTGCATCTATCCTCACAAGCTACATTACTGGAAAACGCACTGCATTTGAGATAAATCTTCTGTCTTGCTACATGGACTGACCAAGAGTAGGGAGATAGTCGACATAATGCACAAAGACTGACTGGGCATCAGTTTCAATGACGTACTTATGCTGCGAGATTTTTGGGTGGTCAATGACCTCAAGTGCTCATCTGATTGCCCCTTCGAACTAGCTGAGGGTAAGCCTGCTATCGCTATAGTCAACAACGATGACTTCAAGAACGACACACTGACCGGTGCTGGCCAGTCACACCGCACTAATGTCATGTTTGTGCAGCCAGAATCATTTGATACAGAACTTCCTTCCGAGAATCACGAGGATAGACCAGTTCCCGGTGCCAACTTTGCATCACACCTCTCGACAACTCTCAAAGAGCTCGGAAGTGAAATGCAAAAAGTCAACCCATACAAGACAGCGAAGCGTGGGGAACCACCTCTCAGGAAGCCACCAGCTGATCAAAGTACTCCTCCTCCTGACACATCGGTGCAAAGAATTTGTGGTGTGATCCATGCATTGGCCAGGGCGCAAGATGACCGAACGAGACCTAAGCCAGAAGAACAGACTGTGCCTGGGTTTTCAGGGTTTCACGCCAGCATGTCAAATGCAGATGAGAAGAGTCGAGCAATATACCACATGCCCTATCCCAACCCACCCAATAAGACAATTCTCAATGATGTGATGTGTAAGCTTGCAAAATCAATCGAAGAAAAAAAGATGCCTTCTGCAATAATTGTTGGTGATCATCCTGTCTACGTGCTCATGCTAGAGTTGAAAAGTGAGAATGCTGAGCTGTTCAGCAAAATCTTACCATTCATGGCACCCTTCCACATCCAAATGTCGTTCATCTACACTATATACAAGAGGTTTAAGGGATCTGGCATCTCAGATGTGTTGGTGGCAGCTGGTGTTATAGCAGATGGGTCTGTTGATCAGGCCCTTCGTGGAAAACATGTTAAGCGTGGGGTTCGCTGCTTGCGACTATTCTACGAGACTCTGGTCTACCATGTCATAGACAAACGTTTGGAAGATTCCCCTCTATCTGAAGAAGTAAAGGCATCCCTTGCCAAGCTTCAACATCCGATTGATGCACAGAACTTGCAGATGAACATGCAGAGCTAGAGAGAAATGCTGAGCTGAAGGACCTCGTTGATGCTCTCTTCAAGGACTTTGAGGGTGCCAAACAAGCAGAATACTGGATGTCATTCATGGAAATGGTTGAGGTTCTAACTCAAAATATGCATGCAATCAGAACAAGCAACTGGACTGAGTTCAAGTCCTCACTCAAGCTCATGATTCCTTTGATGCAAATCTATGATAATGACAAGTATGGTCGGCATCTCCCCGATTTCACCGCTGTGCTTGATACCCTTCCTGTCGATCAGGCTGCATTCATGGAGAGTGGTATGTTTGCACAGTCAATGACAGGAAAACCATATTCGTGTGTCGCCCTCGACATATGAATAGAGTCAACAATGAATAAGGGCTCTAAGCTGAAGTCTGGTTGGTTGGCCATTCTGAACAATGAAAAGCAGCTCCTTTCAAACACTCGGAATGTGAATAACATCAATCGGGTGAGAACAAAGGAACATCGCCATGCTATTCGCAAGAAACAAGGAAAAGGGAAGCATGCTGATTGCTCGTCGAGTAAAATGAAGAAGGATGAACAAGCTGTACAGGATATAAGCGCATGTCTCACTGAATTCAAGTGTGATCCATTTGACCATACAATCAAGACACTTCGATCCCTACAGTCAGGAATCCCAGCCTCAGACGCTCTCGCTGCCGACTTGAAATCGGCAAGGGAGGATGGCACAAGCAAACTGAAGCAGTTCTTGAATGAGAGAGTGTATTCCAAGGCCAAGTCTCTCAACGACAAAGTTCCCCGTAGCAAGCGTTTGAACTTTTCAACTCAGGAATTGAAGAAAGCAGATAGTGAGAACCTGAAGGGAAAGACTGAGGAAATGGAGCGTAATGCCTTGGCCTCTGTTCTCGGACTGGTTGAAACGAGTGGTGCCCTCAAACTTCAAGAAGTCCTGCAGCATCGTGTTACAGCCGAGTGCCTTTCCATCTTCAACGTCAATGGAACCATCCGTAAGGCACAGAAAAGCAAGCTTCAACAAAAACTAACTATGACTGTCATTCCAGAGCCTGATGTATACACGTCTATTATTGATATGGGCCTCATCTGGCGCCTAACAACTCCTACCATTGAAGACAGAGAGAAGGGAGACGGTACCAAGTATACCTGGGGAGATTATGCAGAGAAGTTGGTGCACTTCGTTTTAACGAGACACAAGCATGCTGAGCGCATCATTTGCGTCAATGATTCAAATGATCACAATTACACGATCAAGGACAGTGAGAGAATACTGCGCCAAAAAAAAAAAATGCCAATCGGCAATGTCTTCATGAAGACAGAAGATACATTTCCTTCTAGTAAAGTTTTCCATGCTCTCCTGGGTAAACCTGAGAACAAAATCCGCCTTCAGGCATTTCTTCAAACGGAATTCCAGAGAACAGCAGCAACAACTAGCACCGAGATCATCTACTGTGTAGTTGGCAGCACTGCAAAGAATCTCACCATAGGCAAGCTTGCGCCAGAGCTCACATGCTCCTATGCAGAGGCAGATACGGCAATGCTCACCATATATAGTGTGCTCCGGTTAGACAGCTACACAGCAGCTGTCGTTCTTGACACAGAGGACACAGATAACTACGTGCAAGTGGCATATGTTGCTCAGAAGACAACAGGAATCCTGTGTGTGAAACGCAAACGTCAGCTTATCGATGCCCGATGTTTGTGCAGTGAGGCAATGGCTGCATCCATCATACCACTTCATGTCCTCACTGGGTGTGACCACAACTCTGGCTTCTATGGAGCAAGCAAGAAGCTCATCGCAGATTGTCTGGAGAAGTCTAAAGAGGCACACGACCTGCTAGCAGCATGTGGTACACAGCTCCTAGTCACAGAACAGGTCATCAGTGATTTGGAGCGGTTTGTCATTCGATATGTCTATGGTGATACCAAAAGCAAAACCCTGGGACATGCGAGGGCAGCGAAGTGGAGAGTTCAGAAGAAAAAAAGCACTATCCGACTTGTGCCTGACTTGGGCAGTCTCCGTCCACACTTGGAGCGTGCAAACTATCTTGCATATTTGCAAAAGCATTACCAGCTCCAAAGTCACCCCTCACCGATCGGCCATGGATGGCATCTTGTAAATGGCCTATGTCTGCCTGTTCGGTCAACCCAGCCCCCACTTCCCCCATCCATACCACTACCTACAAATCCGCAGGCAGAGAACAACAGTGATGATAGCAGCGAAAGTGAGGACAGTGATTCTGATAGTGGCTCATACAGTGAATCATGTAGTGACAGTGAAGTGGCAGATTAGTATGTACAATTAGTATAATACAGTACAATAACAATACAATATACAATACAATAACCATTCCAGTGGATTTGTAATGCCAGAATTAGTGAAAAAGGACACCTCATTCGTCCTTGTAGCTCATCTGATGCCAGAGATATTACATTTCATGTTTTTCAAGATGGCATTGGCGGCCATTTTGAATATTGGGCTCTAGCAGAGTTAGCCGTCATTTTTCAGAGGGGCATAGGAGCTGATTTTCCTTTAAAATGGTTCAGGTTGTCAAATCCATCGAGAGAAAAAGGTAGGAACAAAATGGTCACGGATTCCAAGCAAATGACCCT
The DNA here is from genome assembly GCA_037953745.1 of Lithodes maja. Classification (NCBI taxonomy): domain Eukaryota; kingdom Metazoa; phylum Arthropoda; class Malacostraca; order Decapoda; family Lithodidae; genus Lithodes; species Lithodes maja. Next base: position 77,965 of record JBAKBP010007413.1, on the reverse strand, counting down.
ACTATTACTTCCCCGACTCGGTAACTTGTTTATTTTGAACTGTTACTTTATATATATATATATATATATATAGATGTAGCAACAGATACCCCTGGTGGGAAGCGGAAGCGAATAACGGCAAGTAACGCCAATGTAATGATGAAAAACACCTTTATTGAATTATCAGTGACAGTTTCGACATTCATTATGCCATCATCAGACCTAAAAAGAATGATAAAATTTTATTAGAGATAATTTAGTTAATTGCTAAGAAATTACTTGTATGTAATTAACCTCCTGGCCCGGGCAGGCTCTCCAAAGGACGGAGCTCGTATCCGGGCGATCTGGCCGAATATCAACAAAAGTTAAATAAGGTTAATCTCGCTTAATATATTACCTACATTAATCAATCATATTTAGAAATGAGCGCCTTACCTTGCTGCGTAGAATGGCGTTGAGTAGAGCTCTCTAGCTCTACTGGTTCCGGAGTGATGGTGATGGAAGTGGAGGTAACTTTTGCCGTGTATTTACCTCGGCGCGTCCGAACACTCAACTGCGGCGCCGGCTACGACGCCCAGTTGCACTCGTCGCTCCACCCGCAATTATGCCGGATTTGATAGTGTTTTATTGGTTATTCTGTCATTTATTATAGTTATTATGTTATTTTCACTCAATAAAGTTATTTATATGAACTTATGTGTGTCTCTGTCACTTATTACTTCGTTTTATTATTATTATTATGATTATTAGTGTCACTTTCACTGGACTTTGATAATTGGTAGTGTCATTTCCCCTTTTATGTATTGTTAGGTAAGCTAATAATATATATAGTGTCACTGTCACTTGTTCTTATTGTTATGAAGGCACTTATTATTACTTGTGTGCGTCTCTTTCACTTATACTTAGTTTCATTATTATTATCCTGTCACTTTGACTGGCCTAGGCTTATTGAGTGTCATTTTCACTTATTTATTGTTAGAAATATATATTTTAGTGTCACTTTCACTTGTTCATATTGTTATTGAAGGCACTTATTATTACTTATGTGTCCTCTTCACTTATACTTAGTTATATTATTATTCTTAGCCTACATTTTAGTGTCACTTTCAATGTTGTCACTTCCACTTCAAAAGTTTGTTAGAGTGTGGAAGTCGTTGAAGCAGGTGCCAGCACACAGTCCAACTTGACACTCGAGGCATTCCCAAGTGGTTCTTGTGGGTTTGCAGGGTCTGCGAGTTGTGTGGCTGCACACATGGCACCTCTTCTGACTCCTAACGTTACTACCTGGTGCTTTGAAAGGAAGGGCATTGAGCTGGTGCTTCCTGAAAAATTCAGCACAACCCGTTCTGTCCAGCTGGCCTGGTCCTTGTAGTGGCCTCCCTGGTGTAGCCGCATGTTTAGCCAGGAGCTCAAGTAGCACCTGCTTGTGGAACTTCCGCAGGGACTTGTACTTCTTGACTCCTGGAGTCCTCAGATGGTAGATCTTGTAGGCATTGAGGACCGACATATCTACCGTATGCAGGATAACTTCTTGTACCACCTGCAAGATGTTCGTAGGCAGTCGATGAAGCCCATCTGCATGTCGGACTTGGTCAATGAGGCGCATGTTGAGGTTATAATCCAGGACAGCAGCTGGTTTTTGGACGGGGTTCTTGGTTCTTCAGTCCACCTTCCCTGTGGCGACCATCTGGGCCTTGTGGCATGTGGTGAGGATGTTGACCTTGCGCTGGTCATGCCAGTGGATGGAGAGGATGGGGCCACTCTTCTTGTGGAAGATGTCCGCCTTCTTCATCTTGGTTGGGTAGCCTGGCATGCCCTTCCTCTTGCCCTTGACTGTGACGACAGTTCCGGTCTTGCGGTCATGTAGGTACTTGGTCAGGAGAGGCGACGTGTAATAATTATCTGTGTAGAGGATGTTGTTTTTATTGAAGTGCCTCTCCATCATCTTCTTCACTACAGCGCCACTAAAACCAATGAGGGGGTCAGTCTCAATTTCTCCAGCCTTGCCGCTGTAGACTATAAAGTCCAGCACATACCCCGTCAAACAGTCGCAGAGGACAAAGAGCTTGATGCCAAAGCGGTGTCTCTTGGACGGGATATACTGTCGGAAGTGCAGCCTACCACAGAACAGGACCAGAGACTCGTCGAGGCACATCTTCTGGAAAGGAATCAGGTTAGTGGTGAACCGATGACGTATCATGTCATACAGCTTCCTGATCTTCCATAATGAGTCGGGAAGGTGGACTGCCATGTTGTTTGCCAGGTGTAGATAGGAGAGGATGTCGAAGTACCTGTCCCTGGACATGTATTTACCAAATGCTGGAGTCGTTATGATGTCGCCAGTGATCCAGTAGTCGGCCAGAACATGCTTCCTTATTTGTGTCATCAGCATTGTGAGTGCCGAGAACACATATAGTTCTGCCACAGTGACAGCTCTCCATGCCACCATCTTGGCACTGGTCTTCCTCCCAAGAAAGTTGGCACAGATAGCATGGTGGTGTTTTGTCTCTTTGACGAGGTATTCCATGACTTCATTGTCATAGAAGCCACAGAAAAGTTCACCGGGGGTAGCATCTGGGCCACAGGGATATGCTGGTGACACCCCGGAACCCATCTGTACCTCGTCAAAGGCAGGACAATCTGGCTCAAAATCAGCCCCATCTGTCCACACAAACAGGTCGGATGCTGATGCTCGAGGATGCGCAGGTGCAGCAGGCACACGCCCTGGACGCCCTGGCACACGCCCTTGGCCACGCGGACGCCCTGCACGCCCACGCCCACGCCCAGGGGCAGCGGCGTCGGCAGACTGACCACGTCCACAACCTCGCCCTCTCGCTCGTCTTGTCGGGACTTCCTCTTCCTCTTCCTGTTCCTGTTCCTCTTCCTCTTCCTCCTTAGGCTATGTCAGGTCATCTTGGGCAATGCTGGGGTCGTCAGCATCCTCTTCAGGAGACAATTCTGGTGAAGAAGTGACCTGGCGTCGGCGGTGTGGGGTGCGGGAGGCTGCGGGAGCTTCAACAATGGGAGCCTCGGCCTCGGGAGTTGGGCTCCTTTTGCGGCGAGCCGAGGGCTTCTCCGCAGCAAATAATGCTCTGCGGTGTGTTGAGGGCTGTGGCACATCACCAATACCACTTGAAGAGGCCCTTTGGTCATCCTGAAGGAGAGATGAATCCGAGGGCTGTGGGTGATCCCCGCGGCGTCCCGGGTCAAGGCGTCGGGACAATGGAATGCGGGTGGTTGCTAGGCCAGGGTCGGCGTCATTATCACTGTCTTCAGCTTACCTATGCTTTTCTGCGGTTGCCCTGCGTGCTTTTTTTAGCTGCACTTTTCACCAACGATTGTTTGTAGAAATATTTGCCCCCTTTCAAGGGCGTACGGGCAGGCAAAGGGGAAGGTCCTGGGCTAGGGCTAGGGCTAGGCCTAGGCTGACCTAGCAAAGATGGCGAGGGGTAGGCCTAGGTTCTAGCACACTTGGAAGCTCAATGGCACCTTCCTGAAACACTTCCACATCAGGATCATCACTACTGTCTCCCCCCTCAAATAAATCAACATTATCGTCGTCTCCAAAGCCCACAAAATCGTCATCTTCACTTGCACTTATGAATTGTACCTTGTCCACCAAGCTTTCGCCACTGCTCTCTTCACTATCAAAAAGTTGTCGCTGTATAGCGCTGTCACTCAACAAACGCTTAACTTTCTTTCGTTGAGCTTTCTTCTCAGTTGCAACAGGCGTTGAAGTTGCGAGCGGGGTAGCACTGGGGCCCGCGGGAGGTTGTAGCAAATCGGACACGTCGGAAAACATTTTTTCAGTATTACTCGCTATGGCGGCCACGTACGAACTGATAACACTAGTAGTTGAGGCTTGGTGGCGCTGCGGTCGCTCCTACAATGCAAAATTTGGCTGCGCGAATTTTGAAGCACGCTTTCAAACACAAGGATTTTAAAATGACACCCGGGTACCGGCCCTTTTTTTTTGGTGTCCTTAGGAAATGACACCCGGGCTGGAAGGGTTAAGCATAACATACAAACATAATTTAACCCTTGTCTGGCGGCGCCGGACTTAAGTCGGTCTAGAGAAGAAAGGACTATGTGGCGGTGACCGACTTCAGGCGGTGTGCAATTTTGAGTAATATTTGGCTCTGAGAGAGAGAGACGAGTGGTGGAAGGAGCGTAGGTTGGCTCTGACCGTTCGGCACGGCTCCCGCGCCAGCACTGGGCCCGCCTCCACACACACCCACACTCACTGCCACGCTACACAGGGAATTATGTAAGGAAATTACCGTATTTTAGGGATTTTTCCTTCGTCTTCCACGATCGTTGCAAGAGAACGCGTGGTCGTAGAAGGATTATTCTGGTGTCATTGGAAAGCTCAATTATCGCCCTTTCAGGGATACATAATTATATTACGCTCTGGCTCTTGATTATGCATGAAAAAGAGCACATAAATAAGGTCGTTTAGGGTAAAACCACCTGCTTGGAGGGTAGTAAAAGTTACTGACGGGCCCGCTCGTAAGGCGTTAAACCAGACATAAATTTAGATTAAAAATAAACCCAGAAATAAACTACTTAGATGTACCTATTACCCTATCTAATAATTATAACTAATACATATTCCTAAGGTGATAATGGTATCATATATCTTACCAGTCAAAAACACAAGAGGTTGGTGGAGCTGTCGTGCGTACCAAGAGAAGGCTTTAAATGAACTGTGAGTAATGAGGCAGGTTAAATCGCCTGAAGAAGTGAACAATATTGAAAAATAATGTTTATTTATTGGGTGACCTAATGTTTCACAATTGTCTCCTATTGCTGAGAATGATAGTTTTGAGATCGGGAGGACTGTTCTAATTGATCGACCTTGGTGCTCGTAAATCCACATGTTTAATTGGCGCTTCGTTTGACTAATATAAGGCGTGTTACAGCGCCGCTTGGTTGTAGTCTTGCAGATATATTTCTAACTGATCATGAATAAATATGGCAGAAAAAATCCCCACAAGAGTTCACGCCCCTCTTCTACCGCCGCTACATTGATGACACTTTCGTACTATTTGAATCACCTGACCACGTCTCAAAATTCCTTGATTATCTCAACGCTCAACACGCACACCTCCCACTGTAACACTCTCTCCCATTAGAGGAACTAGTGTTTACAGAAAATTATGATGTGATTGGCATAACAGAATCTTGGCTCAATACAGAAGATAGAGACTTTTTAGCAGAGTATTCACTTCCCGGTTATGTAATGTTTGAGAACAGCCGAATAAATAAAAATGGAGGTGGCGTTTTATTTTATATCAAAGAAAGTCTTAACCCGACCCTCGTGTCAAAACCTCAAATTGTGAACATCGACACATCTTTTGTGCTAATAAAGAATAATAAAGGTACAAAAATAATACTTACATTAATATAAAGACCTCCAGCTCAGTCAGTGCAAACTGACCGTGAAATTTACGAACAAATTGCAGATGTAAGTAACTCACAAGATACCGTAATTTTTGGCGACTTTAATTTACCTGTGACCAAGTGGGGCTATACTCTTACTTCACACTCCGGACATGACTTGTATACGAACTTGCAAGAGAGTTCGCTTTATCAATTTGTTCGAACGCCAACCCGTGGTAATAACGTTCTTGACATTGTACTTGCAACAAAAGAAGAATTGATAGAGAATTTGAATGTTGGTGATGAATTCAGTAACAGCGACCATCGTACGATAACTTTCACTTTAAACTTTACTAGTAACGAACCAAATAGTAGCATCGAAAAAGTCCCTAATTTCAAGAAAGCAAACTTCCATAAACTTAGAGCTATGTTTAAAGAAAGTGACTGGAGCTTTTTAATTAACAATAACGACATAAATACATCTTGGAAGTTATTCGAAACCAGTTACCTAAAAGCAGTGCAAGACTGCATACCATCGAAAATACGGCGCCCAAGCCATAATAATAAGCCCAAATGGTGGAATAAAGATATTTCAAACTGCCTGCTTGCTAAAAAAATTGCTAATGATAGATTAAAATCCTCACAAAATGACGAAGAACGGTTGAAATTTGTAGAGCTACGACGCAAAGCCGAAAAGTTAATTAAGCAAAGTTAAAAGACCTTAGAGTTACATATTGCGAATCAAAGTAAAACAAACCCGAAAGAATTCTATAGTTATATCAGAAAGAAAAAAGTAGTTACTTCAACTGTTGGACCATTAGTCGATGAAAATGGAGAATACACCAAAGACGAAGTACAAATGAGTAATGCCCTCAATACCTTCTTTGCATCAGTTTTTACAACTGAAGACCTCAGTGATATCCCTACACCAACGCCGATTCAGATTGATAATTCAGATGTTCTAAGCAATATCACCGTTACAGAGAGAGAAGTATTGAATTGTTTAGATAAACTCAAGGTAAATAAAACTCCTGGACCTGATACAATATCGCCTAGAGTTCTAAAGGAAGCTAAGGATGAGCTCTCCAATCCACTGACATTACTATTCATTAAATCCTTGCAGTCTGGAACTATGCCTGATCAGTGGAAGCTAGCCAACGTAACACCGATATTAAAAAAAGGCAGCAAATCCCTACCCAGTAACTATCGTCCAATTAGCTTAACCTCAGTTGTATGTAAAATGCTAGAAACGGTCATACGAGACAGACTCGTAAATCACTTGGAGGAAAATAACATACTTAAAGATACTCAACACAGCTTTCGTAAAAAACGTTCCTGTTTAACAAACCTCTTAGACTTCTTCCACGATATCCTCAACCTCTACGATGAGAGTAAAGCTGTAGATATTATATACCTTGATTTTCAAAAGGCCTTTGACAAAGTTCCCCACAAACGTTTACTGCTAAAACTAAAAGCGCATGGAATACAAGACGGTGTGTTGAAATGGATAGAAAATTGGCTCAGCAACAGAAAGCAAAGAGTAGTCATAAACGGTAAGGCATCTAAATGGACCAATGTAAGTAGCGGGGTACCCCAGGGATCGGTACTAGGACCAATTCTCTTTCTAATTTACATCAACGACATAGATGAGGGTCTCACCTGTACAATCTCAAAATTTGCTGACGATACAAAAATTGCAAATAGCGTACTCTCAAAAGAACAAGTTGACGATATGCAAGACAATCTAGATAAATTGTCATGTTGGGCCCAAATTTGGCAAATGAGTTTCAATGCGGATAAATGTAAAGTACTACATGTCGGATACCTAAATGAGAAAGCAAACTATTCGATGAATGGCACTCAGCTTAAGAATGTAAACAGAGAAACCGATCTGGGAGTAACAATATCGAGTAACCTAAAACCGAGTCAACAATGTTCAGAAGGCAAACAAAATAATTGGCTTTATAGGCAGGTCATTTGAGCATAAATCGAAAGAAGTTATCCTAACCCTTTACAATTCTTTAGTCCGCCCTCTTCTGGAATACTGCGTTCAATCCTGGTGCCCTTATTACCAAAAAGATATAACCAAGCTAGAACGAGTTCAACGTAGAGTTACCAAAATTATACCTAGCCTAAAGAACAAACCATACGAAGAGCGTCTTAGAGAATTAAATCTATTTCCTTTAACCCAGCGCAGATTAAGAGGTGACTTAATTCAAGTGTTCAAAATCATCAAAGGCATCGACAATATGAACTGTAGTAAGTACTTCACTATCGACCAATCTAATTACACGCGGGGAAACGGTTGCAAAATTATTGGTAAATCTTTTAACTCGCATGAATCTAAGAATTTCTTCTTCAATCGAGTTGTCAACTTGTGGAATGGGCTTCCCCGAAACGTTATAGACTGCATCACCGTTGATTCATTTAAACTCCGCCTAGAGAAATATCTCTCATCAAACCCGCGACTGACTGCGTTTATAAATGAATAACTTTATTTTATCCCCCCCTCAGTTACTAACCCATCTGTCCTCTACTAACTTCCTAATCCTGCCACGGATATTAGTTCCAGGACAGTAATTCCCTTTCCAATGTTCCCTTACCCACTCTAAACCAGTGTTTGGACACTTGATCCTCAGTGTTTTGGAGGACAAGCAACCTAGAAGGGTCACTAGATCTGTTGTTGCTTGGTTGCCTTTGTACTCCTTTGTACTCCTTTGTACCTCCCTCTGTAACACCCTCTCCCACACCTCCCTCTGTAACACCATCTCCCACACATCCCTCTGTAACACCCTCTCCCACACCTCCCTCTGTAACACCCTCTCCCACACCTCCCTCTGTAACACCCTCTCCCACACGTCCCTCTGTAACACCCTCTCCCATACCTCCCTCTGTAACTCCATCTCCCACACCTCCCTCTGTAACACCCTCTCCCACACCTCCCTCTGTAACACCCTCTCCCACACCTCCCTCTGTAACTCCCTCTCCCACACCTCCCTCTGTAACACCCTCTCCCACATCTCCCTCTGTAACACCCTCTCCCACACGTCCCTCTGTAACACCCTCTCCCATACCTCCCTCTGTAACTCCATCTCCCACACCTCCCTCTGTAACACCCTCTCCCACACCTCCCTCTGTAACACCCTCTCCCACACCTCCCTCTGTAACTCCCTCTCCCACACCTCCCTCATCGCAGGAACAAAAGGTATATTTTACCATGCCCAATTTAATAATTGTAAAGGTGATACAGCATCAACTTGGAAATTAATAAAACAAATAGTTCCCAGTAATAAGAAATCTTCAAGTATCCAATCCTTTGATAACACAATAGAAAAAGTAGACAAATTTAACGATTTCTTTGCAAATCATCGTATGAGAAATCACAAAATAACATTACACTAGACACAGATGAGAATACCGACCAACGATATGAGACTTCTACAACTGCTAACAATCTTTTTAGACTAAAACCAATTGACACAAATACTATAATTCTAACATTTAAGCAGCTTAAAGACACGAAAGCTTGTGGTTCTGATGGGATTTCTCTTCAGATGTTAAAAGATGCATTGTATGTTACAATATCTTACTTAACCTGTATAATAAACACCTCGATTGTAACTGGTAAATTCCCGAAAATGTGGAAGCATGCTATAATTAAACCAATATATAAAAATGGAGACAAAGATTGTGTTGGTAATTATCGACCCATTTCACTTTTCCCAATATTATCAAAAGTTTTAGAGAATGTTGCCACAAATCAGTATATGTCGCACTTGGAAAACAACAATCTGCTTTCTATAAGTCAACATGGTTTTCGGCCAAATTTATCAACGGAAACAGCCCTCACTTTATTAACTAATAAAATATATACAAATATGGATAACAAACAAGTTTCTTTACTAACACTGCTTGATTTGTCTAAAGCTTTCTACAGTGTCAGTCATCAAATATTGTTAGAAAAATGCAAAACATTAAATATTGACTCATTCTGGCTTATGAATTACTTGACCGATAGGACACAGGCTGTGCAGTTGGGTGATACAGTCTCATTTACTTTACATGTAACATATGGAGTGCCTCAAGGCTCTATTCTAGGACCCATTCTATTTATTATATTTGTCAATGATTTACTAAACTATGTTAAAGATTGTTTGCTCATTCAGTATGCTGATGATACACAGATACTTCACTCAGGCACTCTGGATGAACTAACTAATGTAATTAGCAAAACCGAAAATACACTCAAAATAGTGAAACAATATTTCCAGAGAAATGGTCTTATGTTGAATGCAAATAAAACTTAATGCATTTTCCTTGGCACTAGACAGCTTTTATCCCAAATACCCTCAAATGTATGTATACAACTCGATGATCATAAAATTATACCTTGTACACATGTAACAAATTTAGGTCTACATATAGATTGTAATATGCTTTTCAACAAACACACAAGTGAACTGAACAAGAAAGTCATGGGAACGTTGATGTATGTGAATCGTATAAAAGGTAATTTTGACAAAGCTACTAGGGTCATTGTGATACAATCGCTAATTTTAAGTTTGATAAATTATTGCATAATGATATGGGGTTCAACTAATTGCACTATATTAAATACTGTACAAAAAATGCAGAATTTTGCTGCAAAGGTAGCAGTGGGTGGAGCAAAAAAATACGACCATGTAACCCACCAGGAACTAGAAAGACTATCCCAAGTTTTAGTGAATAACGGATACTTCAACTCCGACATCTCCAGCACCATCAACCACCATATTGAAAAATGGTACACCCAAAGCCCTCCCAACATTGACCCCCCCCCCACCCCCCCCCCCAATGAAATTAAGATCTTCTACCGCAATTTTATGTCCTCTGAACACAAAAATGACGAGGCCGTCTTAAAAGAAATAATCTCCAAGCATGTCCACCCAACCAACCCGGAAAACAAAATCAAATTAATAATTTATTACAAATCCCCCAAGACCTCCAACCTTGTTCTCCGCAACAAACCAGCTTCCACAAGATAAAGAGCCCGATGACCGACGATCACGTCATTTACCAACATACCTGTAATTATGAGGACTGTGGACCTCATTCCTATATTGGTATGATGCAGACTCGTCTTTCACGTCGGTTAACTCTTCACCTTCAGGCTGGAGCCATCAAAGACCACTATCTCACCCCTAACCACCCCCACCTCACACGCAACGAGTTAGAGAAACACACCACCATACTCGATAAAGAAAGTGACCCAAGAAGATTACCTATACTCGAAGCATTATATATCCAAGCCTTACATCCCAACATCAACAACCAAACTCTGGACCTTGAGATCCTTCCTTCTGCCAAAAGGCACCTTCCTACAGGACGTAACGCCCCGCCTCGCCCCCCGGTGCCCATGACGCAGCCCCCCGCGCTACCTCCTTCAGCTTCGTCTTCTGCCGGTGCCACACGTACTACGCACCTTAGGCCACGCCCCTCGACACGCAGCCAATCAGCTTCGACCCCGCCAACCGACCACCATCTTCCCGCATCCAGTGCGCATGCGTGAAGCGGTTCTCCCTTTTTCTCTCCTAGAATACCCCTCCACCAATAGCAGACTTTTGCCCCCTGATTTTCGCCTCCTCTGATCCTCCACCCTCTATATAATCCCTTCCTGTTTACCTTTTATATCATTCTATCCTTACTAAGCTTGATAATGCTGGTTGTCCAGTGAAAAGCGTCGTATATCCTGTATCATCATGTACTTTAATGTAACCCTGTACCACCATGAATTTTGCTAATCTCATTCATCTACTTCCTGCCACCCAGCGAAAACTCATCAGAGACCTGGAAACTTTGAATAATAAAATTTCCAACGCAGAAATTGCCATTTCTTTCAACCTCGTATGTATTAAAGAATATATATATATATATATATATATATATATATATATATATATATATATCACAAATACACGTGAGCCACTAAATGTTTCTAATCTCTCAGTGGGGTTCGAACCGCTGACCGTCAGGACGATAGTCGACGCTTTAAGGGGGGTGACCTGTTTTTGTTCTGTCCTTTTCTATCTTTCTCTGGCTTGTATCCATTTGGCCCCATTCAGCCTACTGTTTTAAGACATTTATCCCCATCCAGGTGTAAAATTTTTACTGGTGAGCGGTAGCGAGCCAGCATATTTTTTATTTTTGTTTGACAGCAGGCTAAATTTGATTTTTTTTGTATAGAAACATGTCTCTGGCAGAGCCGGATTTCTTCATATAATGCTGGCTCGCTATCGCTCGCCAGGCAGAAATCGACACCTAGATGGAGATAAACGTCTTAAAATAGTTGGCTGAATGGGGCCGAATGGATACAAGCCAGAGAAAGAGAGAAAAGGACAGAAATATAAAAAAGCAGGTCACCCCCCTTAATTCCCCTGCCGTGGTGTAGTTGATTAAAGCGTCGGCCATCGTCCTGACGGTCGGCGGTTCGAACCCCAATGAGAGATTAGAAATATGTATATATATACGGTATATATATATATATATATATATATATATATATATATATATATATATATATATATATATATATATATATATATAATTATATACTATATATATATATATATATATATGTTGGTAAAGCCAGGTAATACATTTTCTTTAATACATACGAGGTTGAAAGAAATGGCAATTTCTGCGTTGGAAATTTTATTATTCAAAGTTTCCAGGTCTCTGATGAGTTTTCGCTGGGTGGCAGGAAGTAGATGAAGGAGATGAGCAAAATTCATGGTGGTACAGGGTTACATTAAAGTACATGAAGATACAGGATATGCGACGCGTTTCACTGGACAACCAGCATTATCAAGTAAGGAAGGAATGATATAAAAGGTAAACAGGAAGGGTATGTATAGAGGGTGGAGGATCAGAGGAGGCGGAAAACAGGGGGCAAAAGTCTGCTATTGGTGGAAGGGTAAACTAGGAGAGAGAAAGGGGGTAACCGCTTCACGCATGCGCACTGGATGCGGGATGGTGGTCGGTAGGTGGGGTCGAAGCTGATTGGCTGCGTGTCGAGGGGCGTGGCCTAAGTTGTGTGGCGCCTGCAGAAGACGAAGCTGAAGGAGGTAGCGCGGGGGGCTGCGTCAAGGGCACCGGGGGGCGAGGAGGGGTGTTAGGTCCTGTAGGGTAGTGCCTTTTGGCAGAAGGAAGGATCTGAAGGTCCAGAGTTTGGTTGTTGATGTTGGGATGTAAGGCTTGGATATATAAAGCTTCGAGTATAGGTAATCTCCTTGGGTCACTTTCTTTATCGAGTATGGTGGTGTGTTTCTCTAACGCGTTGCGTGTGAGGTGAGGGTGGTTAGGGGTGAGATAGTGGTCTTTGATGGCTCCAGCCTGAAGGTGAAGAGTTAACCGACGTGAAAGACGAGTCTGCGTCATACCAATATAGGAATGAGGTCCACAGTCCTCATAATTACAGGTATGTTGGTAAATGACGTGATCGTCGGTCATGGGGCTCTTTATCTTGGTGGAGGCTGGTTTGTTGCGGAGAACGAGGTTGGAGGTCTTGGGGGATTTGTAATAAATTATTAATTTGATTTTGTTTTCCGGGTTGGTTGGGTGGACATGCTTGGAGATTATTTCTTTTAAGACGGCCTCGTCATTTTTGTGTTCAGAGGACATGTAATTGCGGTAGAAGATCTTAATTTCATTGGGGGGGTCAATGTTGGGAGGGCTTTGGGTGTACCATTTTTCAAGATGGTGGTTGATGATGCTGGAGATGTCGGAGTTGGAGTATCCGTTATTTACTAAAACTTGGGATAGTCTTTCTAGTTCCTGGTGGGTGTCGGCCCAGGTAGAGCAGTGCGTGAGGGCTCTCCTAACATAGGCGGAGATGGAGGATAGAAGATAACGGCGGGGGCATTCACTATCGCCGTTGAGGCATTGTCCTGTGTTAGTTGGTTTAATGTAGACGGTGGTTTTGAACCCATGGTCGTTCAGAGCTACGAGGATGTCGAGGAAGGGGAGTTGTCCATTGTTAGATTTTTCAAAGGTGAAGTTAAGTCCGGAGGAGGTCATGAAGCGACGCTGGAGTTCCTGTAGTTCGTGGAGGTCCTTGATTTGCACGAAGATGTCATCCACGTATCTACAGTAGACGGCGGGTCGTTGGGCAGCTAGGAGCTCTTCCTCGATGGTACCCATGAAAAAGTTCGCAAAAAGAACTCCTAGGGGGCTGCCCATCGCCACACGTCTATCTGCTTGTACATGTTGCCCCGGGGGCAAAGGAAGGGGGCCTCCTTGGTACATAGCTCCAGTAGTGTTTTCAGGGCCTTCTCGTCGAATTTATCATTGCCCTGATACACCTACACTGGACATCCCAGAGAAGGCCCTGAAAACACTACTGGAGCTATGTACCAAGGAGGCCCCCTTCCTTTGCCCCCAGGGCAACATGTACAAGCAGATAGACGGTGTGGCGATGGGCAGCCCCCTAGGAGTTCTTTTTGCGAGCTTTTTCATGGGTACCATCGAGGAAGAGCTCCTAGCTGCCCAACGACCCGCCGTCTACTGTAGATACATGGATGACATCTTCGTGCAAATCAAGGACCTCCACGAACTACAGGAACTCCAGCGTCGCTTCATGACCTCCTCCGGACTTAACTTCACCTTTGAAAAATCTAACAATGGACAACTCCCCTTCCTCGACATCCTCGTAGCTCTGAACGACCATGGGTTCAAAACCACCGTCTACATTAAACCAACTAACACAGGACAATGCCTCAACGGCGATAGTGAATGCCCCCGCCGTTATCTTCTATCCTCCATCTCCGCCTATGTTAGGAGAGCCCTCACGCACTGCTCTACCTGGGCCGACACCCACCAGGAACTAGAAAGACTATCCCAAGTTTTAGTAAATAACGGATACTCCAACTCCGACATCTCCAGCACCATCAACCACCATCTTGAAAAATGGTACACCCAAAGCCCTCCCAACATTGACCCCCCCCAATGAAATTAAGATCTTCTACCGCAATTACATGTCCTCTGAACACAAAAATGACGAGACCGTCTTAAAATAAATAATCTCCAAGCATTTCCACCCAACCAACCCGGAAAACAAAATCAAATTAATAATTTATTACAAATCCCCCAAGACCTCCAACCTCGTTCTCCGCAACAAACCAGCCTCCACCAAGATAAAGAGCCCGATGACCGACGATCACGTCATTTACCAACATACCTGTAATTATGAGGACTGTGGACCTCATTCCTATATTGGTATGACGCAGACTCGTCTTTCACGTCGGTTAACTTTTCACCTTCAGGCTGGAGCCATCAAAGACCACTCTCTCACCCCTAACCACCCTCACCTCACACGCAACGCGTTAGAGAAACACACCACCATACTCGATAAAGAAAGTGACCCAAGGAGATTACCTATACTCGAAGCTTTATATATCCAAGCCTTACATCCCAACATCAACAACCAAACTCTGGACCTTCAGATCCTTCCTTCTGCCAAAAGGCACTACCCTACAGGACCTAACACCCCTCCTCGCCCACGCAGCCCCCGCGCTACCTCCTTCAGCTTCGTCTTCTGCAGGCGCCACAGAACTTAGGCCACGCCCCTCGACACGCAGCCAATCAGCTTCGACCCCACCTACCGACCACCATCCCGCATCCAGTGCGCATGCGTGAAGCGGTTACCCCCTTTCTCTCTCCTAGTTTACCCTTCCACCAATAGCAGACTTTTGCCCCTGTTTTCCGCCTCCTCTGATCCTCCACCCTCTATACTGTATATACCCTTCCTGTTTACCTTTTATATCATTCCTTCCTTACTTGATAATGCTGGTTGTCCAGTGAAACGCGTCGTATATCCTGTATCTTCATGTACTTTAATGTAACCCTGTACCACCATGAATTTTGCTCATCTCTTCATCTACTTCCTGCCACCCAGCGAAACTCATCAGAGACTGGAAACTTTGAATAATAAAATTTCCAACGCAGAAATTGCCATTTCTTTCAACCTCGTATGTATTAAAGAAAATATATATATATATCTATATATATATATATATATTATATATATATATTATATATATGATACATAATATTTGACATAGGCATATAATACAGCCGGGAAGCGAAATTAATTTTAGCCGGCGGTTCCGCAAACCGGACACGCGGCACCACTGTACACTCAGATTCAGCACTTTGGCAACACTGCCCCACCATAATCATATTATATTAGACTTAGCCTAAACTAAAGGGAAAAATAAGTCATGACGCCAAGGATGGAAGGGAAGGAAGGAGAGAGAGAGAGAGAGAGAGAGAGAGGCAGGCAGGCAGGCCCAACCGCGTTTATAATTATAGCCTTCACATCATAGTTACCGTGTGACTTCGTAGCTCAGTTTGTAGGAGTCTGACCACTCACACAAGAAAGCCAGTGTTAGAGTCCACTTAGATCCAGTGTAGTTTTTATTTTTATTTTGTTATTTTAGTTATATAATATTAGATTATATTAGGTTAAGTTAGGTTAGGTTAGGATCTGGTGTATTTTATATTTTTATTTTGTTATTTTAGTTATATAATAATATATTATATTAGGTTAAGTTAGGTTAGGTTAGGATCTGTGTATTTTATATATTTTTATTTTTTATTTTAGCTTAAACAAAATTAGATTAGATTAGATTAAATTAGGTTAGGTTAGGTTAGGTTAGGTTAAGTTAATCTAATATAATATGATTATGGTGGGGCAGTGTTGCCAAACTCCGGTTTGCGGAACTTCCGGCTAAAAAACAAATTTGCAGCCGGGAAGGGGTTCTCGTTTATGGCCTTGGCCTTGCATGGGACCTTGGGCTGTTTGGCCAGACAGCCTGGGGAACAGCAACAACAACACAACAGTGAAGGGGAAAAAAATAGGCCTAATAATAAAACAAAAAATATAAATATATATGTATATAAATAAAACAAATATAAATATAAATACAAAAATAATAAATTATAATATACTGTATATATACTATACTGGTATATATATATATATATATATATATATATATATATATATATATATATATATATATATATATATATATATATATATATATTTATATATAGATATATATATATATAATACATGTATATAATATAATATTTGACATAGGCACATAATACAGCCAGGAAGGGGTGCTCGTTTATGGCCTTGGCCCTGCTCGGGACCTTGGGGCTGTTCGGCCAGACAGTCTGGGGAACAGCAACAACAACAACACAACAGGGAGTGGGACAAGACAAAAAAATAGGCCTAATAAAAAAAAATATATATAAAATAAAATAGAAATATATACGGTAAATAAAAAAATAAAATTATATACTGCATATATATTGTTACGTATCTTGATCCTCAAGTGGTTAACTTGATGAAACTAGATTGCACAGAGATATATATTAACCCGCTGAGCACCAGCTAATTAACCCGGGAACTGCAGGGAGACTCTTAAGAGTTCCCCAGGCGGACTGCGGGGAGACTCTAAAGAGTCAGAGAAAAAAAAATCAACTTTTGACATCGAAAAAAAAAAATATATATATTTTTATTTTTTTATTTTTTTATTTTGTTTTGGCCCCTGGGCCATGCAAAATCTCAGTCCTCTACCTCCCCTCCTTCCCCACTTTCCTCCTCTCCTTCAGTTATCACCTATTTTCCCTGTTATTCCCTTATTCTGAGGTATATTTTCGTGCTAACATTAGAAATCCGGTTGCAGGGTGTGGTCATCACTGAGAGCAAGCGAATGCAAGAGAGAGAGAGAGAGTATCGATCGACTGTGTCTCAGTGGCCTTGGGGGAAATTGGCGGGAAAGCAGCTTGCCTCACCCATACATTATACAACTCGCGGGCTATATCTCCGATTTTGACCATCCAAACGCTGTTTTCACTCGTTGTATTGTTGTTTCAGGTTAATACCTTTATAATCAACCCATAATAGGCGATTTTTTTTTTTTTCTTTTTTAGAGACAATGAACGGAGGAAGGAAAAACACAGATAAAACAAAAAGGTCCATGTGCCTAAAGGCATCCTCCATTCATAAAATGTTTGTAACAACTGGATTTAAACATTTTTAGATTGTAAGTTTGTGGAAAGCAATTCGAGGGAAGTGAATTCCAAAGAGTAGTAGCTCTGGGGATAAATGAATTCTGATAAGCAGAAGTTCTGCATTGTGGAGGAGAAAGTGTAAATTCATGGGCGCTCTCAGCTGCCCTAGTTCTACGGGGAAAGATGTGGAGAGGCGGCACAATATGGATAAGTATTAATGCTATTAATGGTACAATGAATATTTTAGTGACGGAAACACCTCAAATACATGCGCACAGGGAGAGGTGTCTAATTACCCCCATGCGCACTTCAGAGGTTAATAATAAATTTACACTCAAGGACCAGCAGGTTATAACAAAAAATCCAGAAAACACCAGGAATCAGTTAGAAATGAAGGAAAACTCTCAAAAAAACGATCCCCTAGGTCATTAAGGGGTCCTACGGGGCGCCCGAAAGTCTGAATTAACATGGGGAAATGAACAGGCAAAAACCGGGTTTTACGCGCTCACACGCACACGTGGGTGGACTTTAGGAGTTTTCGACCATCTCCATTGTTGCGTGGGATACTTACAGTTCCCATACAAATCTGAGCCCTGTAGGTGCCATAGGACCGGAGTAATTAACCAGGACGCACCTTCAGTGTCGCTGGGGTTTAGCGTTGCATACATTTTGGACGCAAACGCTGCGTCGCTGGGGTTCTGTGGGTTAAGGTATCAGTCAGCTGAAGGCAAAACGAAAGGTAAATCTAATAAAATTATTTCCTGTTGTTGCTTCCTTTCCTTTTGGATCTTAGGACTTGGTATCCTTTATTGACTGACACTCTTTAATTATGAAAAAATACTGAAATTAATTAACACCTTATTGGTGGGCTAGGCGGTCTATTTACATGTACCGCACAGCGGGGTGTTTTTAGCCAAAATAGGGCTGTTTACTTGATCATTTTCATGCCTAAATAAGATCCAGAGCGTAAAACAAGCATCTATCCCTGAAAGGGCATAAACAGAGCTTTCCAATAACACCACAACGATCCTTGTATGATCGCTAGTTTTCGTGCAACAACCACGCAACACGAGTGCAAAAACCATGTAATTCGGTACTTTCCCCATACATTTCAGTATGTAGCGAGTGTGAGAGGATGGAGGAGGGTGGGATTCGTGTCAGTAGGCCCGCCGCGGTGGTCTGGAGCAGTCATACGCTCGCTACTCTCCTGCCATCACTTGTCTCTCTCTCTCAGCAACATTATGTGCTGAAATTGCCACACGACCTATGTCGCGCGCCGCCACATAGTTCAAATTTATTTAACTCGACTTATGTTGCGCGCCGCTAATAGAGGGTTAAAGTCATGTAGTATTTATAAAGAATTATTATTTAACCTAAGCTTAGTAGGCTATGGTTATGAACCGAATAAGTTATATCTAAAGAAGGACTATTAATTATGTATCAAGTCTTGAAAGATAAATATTAAGGTAAGAATATTTCTGTCTCTTACCCTTTTTGAATGTATAACTAGTTTTCTTATATGTCCTCTTATTTATATTGAATGTAGTTATTATTCTTGGTTCTTGTCTTACGTTAATAGTTTTATATTATTATTATCAGGATTAATATCAAAGTCACACAAAAAGTTAGATATATATTTAATAATTAGATAAATGTATTTCTTAACCACGTAACATTGAGGTTTGATTATGAGTAAATCAAGTTACAGGACGCTTCATAGATTCGATTCAGGTCTCACTCAAATAATATGAAAAGCAAAAATAATATTTTGAAGCTAAAAGAAATTTCTTCAGCTTAGGAAATCACTAGAAGTAACAATAAAACAGCCATGTTAGTCTAAGGCGATATTACTAATATGAGACAATAGTATCATCATTCTTGTTCTTACCAGCAATGTAAGCTTAATTAAAAGAAAATTAAAGAACTCGCAAGTATTAATAAAAACAATAGTATTACTTTTATCATAACCCAATTACTTGAAGAGTTGCTTTAGTCCACAAGTCAGTCAACTAAAATAGTTAAGTACATAATAGTAGCGTTAACATTAATTCCCAATCACATATCTCACTAACCAACATAACGTAAGTGTTTACACCGAACACACTTAACACACACTTATATAATCAGACTGACAGTCACAATCCCATTATAATACTTCACCCCGTCTTCCTCCAGCTGCAAGTTCACCTTCCCAACTCCAAATGAGACTGATTTGAATGCCCACTACTCGGGTCTTATATACTATGCAATGATGGTGTAGGAACGAATTAGGAGGCGGGGGATGGTGCACGCCCCAATCACAGCTCCTCTAGTTGCGTAGCAGGTGCATGGTCCAATGGCGTCTCATGGCGTCGATCATCGTTATAGCGTCGGGTCATCGAAGTAGTTTTGCAGGTCCCATATGACGCACGCAGGTGTGAAGGCTTATTTATTCTGGTATGCAGGCGAGCTGTTTCCACTCGCTGGTTCCGCTCGCTGGTCTGCTTCGCCGCCTGGGTAATTCGGCACTCCTTCAACTATTAATTCTAACTCTTAAATAAACACATACAGGGCTCCGTTATTGTCAGACCTCCCCCCTAGAAAAGAGTTTTAAGGAGTATAGTACATAATATTCATAATACATAATCAGATTCACCACCAGATTGGCAACAGCAAGATTATAATGAGGATATAATAAGGATATCACCCAAAGTAGGCAATGTCTCCAGGTACCCACATCAGAACATAGCCGGAAATGTAGCTGGAGCGTTATTCGATCTGCAAGGGCATTATCTCACAGCAGAAGGCTGGAAAGCGCACTACTAAAGCATAATATTTACCTCGCTCACAAGGGAGAGCTAATTGCAAAAATCCTCTCATTAAGTTAATCTTACTGCTGTATGAGGCCAACCTGGTAAATGCCATCTTTAATAGATACGTGATAGGCAATCGGCTAGCACATTCTGGACCCCCTTAATATGTTTAACATCCAGGGAGTATTCCTGCAGCAACAAACTCCACCTGGTCAGTCGTTGGTTTTTATTTTGGAACTTATGCAAACATGTTAAGGAGTGATGGTCAGTATACACAGTGATGGCACCAGAGGCAGATTGCACATAGACAGCAAAGTATTGAAGGGATAAAATTAATGATAACAGCTCCTTCTCAATGACTGAATAGTTACGTTAAGCAGAATTTAATTTTTTGCTAAAATAGCACACAGGATGCAATACTTCACAGTCGTCTTCCTGTAGCAATACTGCACCATCCCCGGTATTGCTCACATCCACTGCTAGGGAAAAAAGATCTGTTAAAATCAGGAGCTCGGAGTACAGGATAATTTGATAAAATATATTTGGTAGCATTAAAGGCCTCCTCACATTCGGAGGACCACTCAAACTTCACATCCTTACGGAGAAGATCTGTCAGGGGAGCTGTTAACCTGGAAAAGTTTAAGATGAAATGCCTATAATAACCAATCATTCCTAGGTACCTTTGGATATGTTTCTTAGTGCTAGAGTTGGGAATTCTAGAATAGACTCTACCTTTGCTTGAGGAGGTGCAACCTGCCCCTGACCTACCGTATATCCTAGATACTGGACCGTACTCTTTACAAAGGTGCATTTCTTAAGATTAACCACCAGATTGGCATCAGCAAGCTTTAAGAACAGCAATCTAAGTTGGTAAAGATGCTCCTCCCATGACTGTGAAAAGATAAGAATATCATCGATGTAGACAACGCATCCAGGTACCCCTTCAGTCACCAAATTCATGAGGCGCTGGAATGTAGCTGGAGCGTTTTTCAAGCCGTAGGGCATTACATTACAGCAGAAGGCTTGATTATTGACTACAAAGCATGATATTGCCCTCGCTCTAGGGGTGAGAGCTACTTGCCAATATCCCTTCATTAAGTCAATCTTGCTGATATAGGTGGCTGTACCAATCTTGTCAATGCAGTCGTCGATCCGTGGCAGTGGGTAGGTATCGTTCTTTGTGACAGCATTAACTTGCCTATAGTCCATACATAACCTATGGCTCCCGTCTGGCTTTGGCACAAGTATGACCGGACTACTCCACTGGCTTAAGGCCCTAGTGATCAGCTCGTTTGACAACATGAAGTCAAGCTCGACCTGCAGTATACTCCTGCGTTGTGGTGAGACACGGTAGGTGGATAGTTTAATGGGTGTTGCATCCCCTACGTCGATGTCGTGCACGGCCAAAGAAGTGAGCCCTGGAGTATCACGGAACACACTGGGAGACTGAGATAAAACAGAGATTAGTTTGTTCGCTTGATCAGAGGGAAGATGACATAGTTTAGATGGTAATTCCCACCAAGCTACTGAGTTATACTTAAAGTTGGATAGGCTACATGACAAGTCAAAGTCTGCATGGATACCTTCAGGCTCTGGAACAGTCTGTTGCGGGTCAGTAAGAGAACTGAAGACTTCGTCCGCACCAGGCTGTCCACAGGTCCTGACATTCACTGCCACAGTGGGAGAATCTGGAGGAGAGGAATCAGGGGACCTATGGTAGGTTTTCAACATATTTATATGGAATACTTGCGTGGGCTTTCTCCTGTCTGGGGTAGTTACTAGATAATCGGTAATGCTCACCCTCTGAATGATCTTCTGTGGGCCCCTGAACTTGGCAGATAAAGGTTGGCCAAAAAGGGGGAGCAGGACCAAAACCTCATCACCGGGCTGAAACTCCCTCTCACGGGCTTTTCTGTCATACCAGTTCTTCATGGAGCTTTTAGCCACTGTCAAGTTTTGAGCTGCAAACTCACATGAGGATCTCAGCCGGGTTTTGAAATCTGAAACATACTTGAGGAGGTTTTGGTTCCCCTCCTGGCCAAGTAGGCTATCCTGCAATAGTTGCAAAGGACCTCTTACCTGGTGACCGAAAACTAGTTCATTAGGGGAAAAACCAGGGATTCTGTTGGAACCTCACGAGTAGCAAATACAAGAAAAGGTACCCCCTTATCCCACTCAACTCCGGTCTCTGTGCAATATTTACGCAACATGGCTTTCAAAGTTTGATGAAACCGTTCGAGAACCCCTTGACTCTCTGGGTGGTAGGTGCTCGACTTAACATGCTCGATACCCAACTCCTTCAGGGACTGCTGAAAAATGTTAGAGGTAAAATTAGTTCCTTGATCACTTTGCACCTCATGGGGGAAACCCATTCTGGTGAAGAATTTGAGCAGTTCCTTGATGACAGTTGGAGCAGAGGTAATCCTTAAGGGTATAGTCTCTGGGTAGCGAGTTGCTATGTCCATAATCGTTAATAAATAAATGTTACCTTGGGAAGTCTTAGGCAATGGGCCTACAATGTCCACTACCACCCGAGTAAAAGGATTCTCGAAGATGGGCAAGGGCACCAGAGGATGTACAGGCACCTTCTGATTGGGTTTTCCTGTCATCTGGCAAGTGTGACACACGCTACAAAACTCCACTACTTCTGCACGCATTCCTGGCCAGTGAAAGTGGGCTCTGATTCTGTCTAGAGTTTTTATCACACCTAGGTGTCCTGCCAATGGTATACAATGTGCCATTTCCAAGATATCTCTACGACAAGGTTTGGGGACTACTACTTGATGGACGTCCCAGGCCCCGTCATCGATTGCTCTGTGTGGCTGTCTCCATCTACGCCACAATACTCCTCCTTTAAGGTAGAAACATTCACCACCCTCCTTCTCACATTCCTCTTTACTCACGGCCCTGGCAGCTAACTCCTTGCATTCTCTATCATCTCTCTGTAGCTCTACCAGGCCACTAGGACAATTTGGAGGGGTTTCATGGTCATCGTTTGGGTCAAGATGAGCCATAAAGGTGTCAGATAAATCCACCTCAGTCACATCATCAGGCACAGTTGGAGCGGCATTTACACTCTCATCATCCCTTTCATCAACTCTTACATTCGGTATATTTCTGTCTGAGGGAACTACTACTTGAGACATTGAACGTGTGACAGCACACACAGGGAAAACTGTTGGCATCTCCTTTTCGAGCTCACCGGTTAGTGGCTCGTTAACAGGGGAAAGTGACAAAATGGGGTCTGGTCGGACCTTCTCACCTGCTACATCATTCCCCAAAAGGAGTGTTACCCCGGGCACAGGGATATCTTGGGACCTACACAAAGCTATGGTGGCCTCACCCTGTAGTAACTCACATTCAATTTCGCCTTTTACCAAGTATGCATAAAATTGGCCTCCAGCACCTCTCATTATAACTGGTTCGCCAGGTGGGCACTCAGTGTAAGGATTCACCATGAGGGTGCTAGTAGAACCTGTGTCTCTCAGAATTTTTACCTCATGCATGCAACCATTTAATCTCACGTTGCCAGATGAAATAAAGGGACGGTAACTGTCCTGCACTGATGGTGAAATTAGTATTGGTTTAACCCTAGTGGGTTGCAACACGCATGCTACTACACCCCTGTCTAGATGGTTTACATTAGCTGCTAGGTACTCCTTCTGTCGAGAGTCCTGTAGTAAAGGATCTTTTGGTGCTAGGTACTCCTTCTGTCGGGAGTCCTGCATTAAAGGAACTTTTGGTGCTAGGTACTCCTTTTGTCGGGAGTCCTGCATTAAAGGCACATATGGAGTTTGAGATACGGCGGCAACTGTCTGCCCCGATCTCTCGGTTCTCTCCTTGGCCCAGCACTGATAAGCTAGGTAGCCTCTCTTGCCACAAAAAGTACATACTTTAGGGGATACGGGAACGTTCGCACTTTCAGTTCTGATTTTGCCAGATGGTCAATATCAGGGGCTGTGGGTTCTGATTCTATGAAAACTCGAGCATCTTCGTCATTAACCTCTCCGCGGCGCACAGGTTTTTTTTTACAGGGTCATACTGTGCGCATGTATGATGATTTTGGGACCCATTGCCAATTTCGATAAAAAGTACATCATCGTGTAGGGAATGTTTGCGTGCATCGGCCCATATATATTTGACCCCCCAACAAATTTCTGGGGGGGGTGGGGGAACGGTGCGTAGTTGAAAAATGTGGAGCGAATGGCACCGCGCGGCTAGATTGTCATCGAGCGGCGAGATTTCCCGGCCGAATGTTCACGCGCCCAGGGGATAGAACCAGAGGGAGGAGGGGATGGGTTACCGCGTATTATCACGTATATCTCCTTTTTTTATCCCTTTTAGGCTATGTAGAGTACGTATACGTGTGTAGGCCACCCATATAACAATGAATATGCCTCATAGTGACCAAAAATTGCAATATATAAGGGAATTATCAAAGAATTTTTAGGCGGGAATGAAGATGGGTTGGAGGTTTGGCGGCAATTTATGAGATGAGAGTGTGGTTTGCGCTATAATATTACGTATATCTCGTACTTAGAGCACTGTCATGCTATAATACAGACTTGTACGTATGTAGACGTGCCATATATCAATATATATACCGCATATAGACCAATTCATGCGATATTTACGCACATTATCAATGAGTTTCTATGCGTGAACCAAGGTGTGATTGAGTTGTGCTGGGAATGAAAGGGGGAGAGGGTGTGTTACGCCATAAATATCACTTATATCTCGTACTTAGAGCACTGTCATGCTATAATACAGACTTGTACGTATGTAGACGTGCCATATATCAATATATATACCGCATATAGACCAATTCATGCGATATTTACGCACATTATCAATGAGTTTCTATGCGTGAACCAAGGTGTGATTGAGTTGTGCTGGGAATGAAAGGGGGAGAGGGTGTGTTACGCCATAAATATCACTTATATCTCGTACTTAGAGCACTGTCATGCTATAATACAGACTTGTACGTATGTAGACGTGCCATATATCAATATATATACCGCATATAGTCCAATTCATGCGATATTTACGCACATTATCAATGAGTTTCTAGCAGACGGAAGCCTAAAAGGGTGGATGGGGGTGGGTGGGTGGGAGGGAGGCAGGGAGTGAGTCGTGGAGAGAGTGAAGGCAGGGAGATCTAGCAGGAAACATATGCAGCTGTGTGATAATTGTGGAGGTGCCCCAAGCGTATGGATGTCTTGGGATTTTGAACCTTATGTCTAGCAGGTGTCTGGGGTTCGTTGCCACCAAGAGGTCTACAATAACATGAGTCAGGAATGGAGAGAGAGAGAAAGTGAGACATGCGTATGTCGTACGTATAAATGGACTTCAGAATTGCATTTTTATGCAAGCAGACATTGCATTTTAGACACATGTGAAGTACCACAGAAACATGTAGGCCATTGACTGTAAATAAAGTACTATATTATAGACCAGGAACGAGGGTGGTCAGTAAACATCGGCTTAACCTTTTTTGATAGAGAGCTAAATATAGACTCGTGGCGCCTTACACTTGCGAAATGGTAGATTGCCACCAGAAAACTTATATTTATTTATTTCCAAGTAATATGCAATCTAAATGTATATTCGAGACCTACTGCAAGTATTTGTATGACAGTCATGACTATGTATAATCCAATATACGAGCGTAGGCGAGACATAAGAAAGATGGTTGAGCAATTTTCGACACCCACACACTTATTATTCACTATTAATTACAATATTATACAATACAAATGTATTTGTGAAGAGTATTTTATGCATTATTATATTTATACAATTATTTTTCCCAGAGAGAGCTGCTGTGGCTGGAGGGAGCAGCAAGGGTCACCCAGTGACCGCTTGACCGTGTGATAATAACTGGAGTCACACTGAGAGGGGCAATTTTGCTGAGTGTTTGGGCAATTTTTGACAGAATAAAGTTATATAATTACTAATTCTTGACAGAGACAAACTTTTATAAACATTGGCATGATATAATTGATAATCCCATCAATTTACAAACGTAAATTGGTGGGATAATTCATTTTTTTTTTTTATATTGTTATTTCGATTGTAGACACAAAGTTTTGAGTGACATTTGGTATGAGCTCCTGTGGCATGGTTGGTAAGGTCGCGGACTGGAAAACTCAAAGTGTGGTAGGGTAGTGAGATCGAATCAAAGAGGGGGTTATGGGGAAGGTTTTATACTGTTTAGATAAATTTTGATAAACAATTTTTTTACAAGATCATGCCATTGTATTCAAACAATATGAAATATTCATAGAATATATCATATTGTAAGAATACAATGACATGACCTTGTATTTTTGTTGTTATTGTTTTATTTTATTATCTTAGTAGGTTTGACAGGATTTATTGAAACATATTTATTTTTGTACAATTCATTTGAGGTAAGAAAATATATACACATTACTTAGGCTATAACAAACATATATATTGATATACTAAAAAAAGAAGGCATATTACATGTAAATCTTTGAAACTTATAAACTAAATAATGAAACATACAATTATATAATGTAAAATCTATATCACAGGGACATCTTTGGAACTTATACATTATATAATATATATATGTTACATTATGAGGTAGCGTGATCAATTAGGTCAGGTCAGGTAAGGTAGGGCGCGAGTCCAGGGAAGGGCAGGGCAGGGGACGGCACTCAGTAGTTTTTTAATGTGTGGTAGTCCCAAAAGCAGTCACCCAAGCAGAGTGCAACTTTGCACTCCGCGCACATTGAGGTGTGTCACGGGTCAGACCGTGACTGTGATTATATACTATAGGGTTAGCTATATTTCTCAAGCGCGGGAAAAATTGGGGAGGCGGGAACAGCTGTAGAGAAGAGGGGTGGAGGCACAGGCATAGGCCTGTGTACCGCTAGGAGCCTCGCGCACATGTGTGCGTGTGTGCGTTCTTGCTTGTGAGCGTGGGTAGGCCGCCGTTACGCGTACATGTGTGTGTGCGTTCATGTTGTAGGTTCATAGGGAGTGTCCAGTCTTTTTCATTGGCACCAAATTCAAAATGTGATGGGGGAGGGAAAACCGAGGTTATAAAGGGGGCAGGAATGCCCAGGACAGGCTTATTCTGCTCCTGCCCGACCCCAACGAGATAGTCTAATTTTGTTGTGCCCGCGATGAATGGGTCGGCAGGGCTGCGAGGGCACCTCGTGCCCTAATTCAACCATAATCAGGTGAGTCCAATTCAGTTAGACAAGTGTCAACGTGATTGAGATATCCAGAGTGATGTGTGGTGGTGAGAGTGATGTGTGGTGGTGTGCTTGTGTGCGTTGGCCAGTCACCAGGACTGTGCCAGACCGTACACATGGCCAAGGTTGTGGACGCCGACCGAATTAGCTTAAATGCTATGGCCGAGAATGGCAGGTGTAAGCATGACCCCACAGAGGGCTTGCTAAAAGGGCTAGGGATGCCCAGGGCGACATTGTTCTCCTGCGGCGATATCCCACTGATTTTAGCTATGCACGTGGCCAGGGGTGTGTGTGGATGTGTGCGGGTGTGGTGAGTGACGCCGTAACGCTTAACCCCACAGAGGGTGAGGTTACCGCTAGAGGATAGTCGGCTTGAAGGGCTTGTCGTACTGCCCTTTTTGAGACTCTTTAATTAGACAACTCATTAGTCTAGCGAGTCACGTGTGTGCGGATGTGTGAGTGACGCCGTAGCATCTTAACCCCACAGAGGGCTTGCTAAAGGCTAGGGATGCCCAGGGCGACATTGTTCTCCTGCGGCGATATCCCACTGATTTAGCTATGCACGTGGCCAGGGGTGTGTGTGGATGTGTGCGGGTGTGGTGAGTGACGCCGTAACGCTTAACCCCACAGAGGGTGATGGTTACCGCTAGAGGATTGTCGGCTTGAAGGACTTGTCGTACTGCCCGTTTTGAGACCCTTTAATTAGGCAACTCTCATTAGTCTAGCGAGTCACGTGTGTGGTGTGTCGGTGAGTGACGCCGTAGCTCTCAACCCCACAGAGGGTGAGGTTACTGTTAGAGGATGGTCGGCTTGACTCCCTAGGACTTGTCGTACTGCCCGTTTTGAGACCCTTTAATTAGGCAACTCTCATTAGTCTAGCGAGTCACGTAACTGAGGTGAGGAGGTGAGAGAGAGAGAGAGAGAGTGATGAGTGTGATTGACGGGTACTGTGAGTGTGGGAAAATCTCGTGCCTATTCGATCATGCGGTCATTTGCTGGGCTAGACGATTTCAGTAACACAGTAGACTAAAGGGTTGGTTGATGTGAGATTTCGTGTGACAAGCAGTAATCAGTATAATGATTTTGGGGTAATCTTAGGGGTAGTTATAATACTGGGTAATTGTATTTAGGTAAGTGGGTTAGATTGAGTGGCTGAGTGTGTGAATGAAATTGTCTCTGATAAATGCAATTTCAGTGTCGCAATTCAATAAAACCATTTTAGTAGGAATGTTTGTTTCTTTAATTCTTGCTAACTTTAAGAATATAATTATTATCAATATATACCTATCATTACAATAAATCCGTGTACTCTATTATCCCGCAAGCTGGGAACTGCAATTTTCTTTTCAAATATATTACTGCATCGAGTATAGATATAAATGTATAGCATGTTCTGGGACTTTTGTTGCCATAATTTCACAAGGGATATTTGTCTATTTTTGATCTAAAGTAACGACACTATCAATTATAGGTTTATTTCCTAGATAATGGGCAAGTGTTACAGTAACATATTAGTCTTATGATCTATTACAATTGGCGATCTGGACTGGATTACTATTACAATTGGCACCGGGGCATGATCTATTACAAGTGGCGACCGTGATACAGGACCAGTTTCTGATGTAGATGTACCGGATAATGAAGGATTTGTTGTATAATGGTGTTCATACAAAAGTAGCCCCACGCGGGAATTTTTTTTTTCTTTCCCCTCGTGGTCAAGTCACATCCTGGGAGCGTCGGTGAACCTCCTTGTGTAAACAAGTGAATTCCTTTTCCCATCGCTCGCGCGCCCCACATTGTTTCATAATATTTAGTTCTACGATTCGCTTTGAGAAGTAATTGTGTCCCAGAATATTTTTTTAGCTTGTCTATAATTGATCTCTGTTGATTTTTGTTTGTGATTGTCGCTGTGATTTTATGCCATGTGAATAGTTTCCTTTAATTTCGTTCGTCATACGCAAGTGCTGTGATCGATCGTTTAAGGATAGAGGGAAGTGTTGTAATCCGGCCGAGTCGTTGTTGTTTCTCTTATTCCGGTATCATAAATCCAGACAGTTTCAGTTATATGGGTCAGTTGTGTGTCGGGCAGGATTTTTTTTGTTTGCTTTGATTGTTCTATTCCTCTCTTAAAAATCTGTTGTTCCTTGTCAAGGACAAGAGAGAGAGGGAGGGACGAGCATTGGATAGGACGAATACTAAATAAGTGAGGGGTTGCGTAGCAGCAAGGGTTGGGATAGAAAGGGAAGACCATAGGAAAAGTTAGAGGAGACAGAGAGAGAGCGTCAGAGGAGGCTCGATCCTGCTTAAACTTGGGAAAAGTGTGGGATGTGTGTGGTGGTGCCAGATGTCGCCAGGGGCGCGGCTTAGGCTCGCGGAGAGTCTGGGTGCTGTGGTGAATAGCAACAGTGCATATTGCTAGCCAGCATCAGGTGAAAACTCGGGAAGGCCATCGTTGAATGAGGTCTGGGGCGTAAGTCGGGTTAAATAGTGGGGAGACTGATGATAGAGGGAGTCAACAATAAGTAGCGTGATATATCACACGGGAGGGGAGGGGATGAAATGTTGTTTGTTCGCTTTTATTCTGCCGCTTCCAAATTTTATACAGGTACTGAGTCAGCCAGGCGTTCGTCGGGAGATTGGAGAACCCACGGCAGGAATCCTGGCCCTCAAGAAACTACGCCCAAGGATCCCTCATCAAGTCAAAACAAATGTTTATACCCAGCAGTCCATAGAGTTGTGCCGATTTTTTTGTTTACACTGTTTCTTCACATACCTCATTTAAACCGTGTCTCACAACATCTCTTTTTACATGACATTAGCTGAGCTTAATTGTGTGTTCATTGTAAATGAGTGGGCAAAGCCACTAGTTTTCACTGTAAAAATAAGTGGGTTAACGACCACCAGGTTTATGTCGCTGGCCGTGAATGAGACCTCAGGAGTTTTCCCCTTTCAGTAGAAATTTTAACGTAAATGCAGAGGTGTTTTTCTACTCAAGGGCGATCATTTAATGCACCAGCGACAGGTTAGACTCACACCACAGTATGGAAGACACCCTGAATGACACCTGAGTGATTTTAGCAGAGCAAAATCAATGTTAGTAGGGGGGAATGTCACGGGTCAGACCGTGACTGTGATTATATACTATAGGGTTAGCTATATTTCTCAAGCGCGGGAAAAATTGGGGAGGCGGGAACAGCTGTAGAGAAGAGGGGTGGAGGCACAGGCATAGGCCTGTGTACCGCTAGGAGCCTCGCGCACATGTGTGCGTGTGTGCGTTCTTGCTTGTGAGCGTGGGTAGGCCGCCGTTACGCGTACATGTGTGTGTGCGTTCATGTTGTAGGCGTGGTCATAGGGAGTGTCCAGTCTTTTCATTGGCACCAAATTCAAAATGTGATGGGGGAGGGGAAAACCGAGGTTATAAAGGGGGCAGGAATGCCCAGGACAGGCTTATTCTGCTCCTGCCCGACCCCAACGAGATAGTCTAATTTTGTTGTGCCCGCGATGAATGGGTCGGCAGGGCTGCGAGGGCACCTCGTGCCCTAATTCAACCATAATCAGGTGAGTCCAATTCAGTTAGACAAGTGTCAACGTTGATTGAGATATCCAGAGTGATGTGTGGTGGTGAGAGTGATGTGTGGTGGTGTGCTTGTGTGCGTTGGCCAGTCACCAGGACTGTGCCAGACCGTACACATGGCCAAGGTTGTGACGCCGACCGAATTAGCTTAATGCTATGGCCGAGAATGGCAGGTGTAAGCATGACCCCACAGAGGGCTTGCTAAAGGCTAGGGATGCCCAGGGCGACATTGTTCTCCTGCGGCGATATCCCACTGATTTAGCTATGCACGTGGCCAGGGGTGTGTGTGGATGTGTGCGGGTGTGGTGAGTGACGCCGTAACGCTTAACCCCACAGAGGGTGAGGTTACCGCTAGAGGATAGTCGGCTTGAAGGGCTTGTCGTACTGCCCTTTTTGAGACTCTTTAATTAGACAACTCATTAGTCTAGCGAGTCACGTGTGTGTGGATGTGTGCGGATGTGTGAGTGACGCCGTAGCATCTTAACCCCACAGAGGGCTTGCTAAAGGCTAGGGATGCCCAGGGCGACATTGTTCTCCTGCGGCGATATCCCACTGATTTAGCTATGCACGTGGCCAGGGGTGTGTGTGGATGTGTGCGGGTGTGGTGAGTGACGCCGTAACGCTTAACCCCACAGAGGGTGATGGTTACCGCTAGAGGATTGTCGGCTTGAAGGACTTGTCGTACTGCCCGTTTTGAGACCCTTTAATTAGGCAACTCTCATTAGTCTAGCGAGTCACGTGTGTGGTGTGTCGGTGAGTGACGCCGTAGCTCTCAACCCCACAGAGGGTGAGGTTACTGTTAGAGGATGGTCGGCTTGACTCCCTAGGACTTGTCGTACTGCCCGTTTTGAGACCCTTTAATTAGGCAACTCTCATTAGTCTAGCGAGTCACGTAACCGAGGTGAGGAGGTGAGAGAGAGAGAGAGAGAGTGATGAGTGTGATTGACGGGTACTGTGAGTGTGGGAAAATCTCGTGCCTATTCGATCATGCGGTCATTTGCTGGGCTAGACGATTTCAGTAACACAGTAGACTAAAGGGTTGGTTGATGTGAGATTTCGTGTGACAAGCAGTAATCAGTATAATGATTTTGGGGTAATCTTAGGGGTAGTTATAATACTGGGTAATTGTATTTAGGTAAGTGGGTTAGATTGAGTGGCTGAGTGTGTGAATGAAATTGTCTCTGATAAATGCAATTTCAGTGTCGCTATTCAATAAAACCATTTTAGTAGGAATGTTTGTTTCTTTAATTCTTGCTAACTTTAAGAATATAATTATTATCAATATATACCTATCATTACAATAAATCTGTGTACTCTATTATCCCGCAAGCTGGGAACTGCAATTTTCTTTTCAAATATATTACTGCATCGAGTATAGATATAAATGTATAGCATGTTCTGGGACTTTTGTTGCCATAATTTCACAAGGGATATTTGTCTATTTTTGATCTAAAGTAACGACACTATCAATTATAGGTTTATTTCCTAGATAATGGGCAAGTGTTACAGTAACATATTAGTCTTATGATCTATTACAATTGGCGATCTGGACTGGATTACTATTACAATTGGCACCGGGGCATGATCTATTACAAGGTGACTCTTTTGGTGACGTGGGGTTTTCTGACACTGGAGCTGCAGACGTGGCACTGCACCTGCCTGTGATGAGTGCCAATCAGCTCGGTGTTGGTTGGGTAGTGTCTTTCGACACCCAGCTGGATGCGGTCAGGAACGTGATCCCCACGCCATGCCGTACGTCTGTGAGTGGTGGTGCCATACTTCTCCAGGAGTTGATATGCCACGTTATACACAAACTCCCGGAATTTTAGCTTCTGGTTTGGGGGACATATCTCTCTTCACCAACCACAAGTTGTAGGCGTTGAGCATCGTGATGTCAACTAGGTGGAGGAAGAGCTTGTGATACCACTTCACAGTCTTCCTCAGACACTCAACGCCTGACAGTTGACAGTCAGACTTGTCCACCAGGCGCATGTTCTTAGTGTAGTCCACTACCATGTCGGGCTTATAGATGGTCTTCCTGGTTCTGTAGTGGATTTTACCAGAGTCCATCTGGGCACCTGTGTGGACTGTGGAAAGCTCTCTTTTGTCCTTCCACTTCAGGGCTACCACTTTCCCGGACTTGTCAAGCTGCTTGTATTTCTGCCCCTTTCGTCGCCTTCTTCGGACATGCCTCTCGCGGTGTTCCTGGGCCAGTTCGTCTTCAGAAGGTGTGTCACTGGAGGAGGTATCTGTAAGAGGAATGACATTACCTGTGAACTTAGGCATAAACTTTCTTGTCTTTCTGACAGTCCCACATGACCCCGTTTGGTTGTCATGAAGAAACTGGCAGAGAGCAGGAGAATTATACCAGTTGTCAGTGTAGATGATGTGGCCTTTGCCAAGGTAAGGTGCCAACATTTTCCTGACGATGGCACCTGACATGCCCATGGGGTCACCGGGAGCGGCTTTCGGTACGTCAATGTCAGTGCCTGTATACACGATCATGTCAAGCACTATTCCAGTTTCACAGTCACACAAAACGAAGAGCTTGATTCGGAACCTATGCCTTTTCAAGGGGATATACTGCTTGAAAACAAGACGTCCTTTGAAGAGCACGAGCGACTCATCAATCACCAAATTGAGGAAGGGGTAAAAGTATTTCCTATATCTCTCCAACAACATGGTGAACACATCCCGAACTTTCCATATCCTGTCAATCCTGTTAGGATTTTCGTTGTCTGCAAAGTGCATAAATCTTAGCAGCAACAAAAATCTGTCACGAGTCATGAACTTATTGAAAGTTGGGGTGGCGATGAGAGGGTCGTGCTTCCAGTAGTGTTGCAACACATGCTTCTTGCAAAGAGGCATGAGGAACAACAAGGCAAAAAACGTCATGAATTATTCCACAGTCGTATCCACCCAGCCTCGTATTCTCGCTTTTGGAGAAATTACGTCCAATCTGCCAAACACCCACCTGTAGTTGGCGTTTGTTTGGGCAACGATGTAAGTCATTACCTCAAAATCGAAAAAAGCGAGGAAGAAATCGCTTTCGTTTGCGGGTTCATCACAGGGCCAGTCATCAGTTGTACCTGACGTCCCAGGATTGAACTGGGGCACGTCAGGCACAAAATTGACCCCGTCAGACCACTCAAATGAAGGCATGCCAGGGATTGGAATGTCGTCTCCGTCTGCTTCTGCGTCTGAAATATCGCTGTCATGTTCGCGATACAACACAGCATCATCATCACCCTCCTCTTCACTAGACAGACGCACTTCTTCATTCTCGTCACCGACGTCTGACTCACTGCCACTGTCCACTCCCAAATCCCCCCGCCCTTGGTCCCGTGCTAGGGCGTCGTCATCGAAACCAGGGCTGCCAATGCCCTGCGAATCACCATCAAACACCAGGGCGGCGTATTTGGATAGTGTCAGAGTTTTTCTGGTCACTCTAGCACGTTCGGGCGTCTTATGGACAGGGGCAGAAGGGCCGGCAGTGGCGGCGTCGGCAGGGGCGGCAGTGGTGCGTGGTGCAGTGGGCCTGGAGGCAGGCAAGATGATGGTGGTGCCTGTCGCCCCTTTCCCTTTCTCTTTCCCTGTTCCTTGGGCAGGGGCGGCAGGGGCGGCAGGGGCAGCAGGGCCGGCAGAGCCAGCAGTCGCTTTCCCTCTCCCTTTCCCCTTCCCCTTCCCCTTCCCTTTTCCTTGGGCAGGGGCAGCAGGGACAGCCCGGCCAGGGGCGGCTGGTGGTGGTGGTGGTGGCAGGGTCACTGTGGCAGGCGTATGGGTTCTCTTCCCTACGCCCGTTCCTTTGATTTTGCCTGCCCCCGCAGGTTCTGCAGCCCTAGGGCGGCCTCCTGCGTCACTGGTACTGGTGGCAGGGGTGGCAGTGGTGGTGGTAGTGGTTGTTGCAGTGGCCTGGGTCATGGTGGCAGTGTCCCGAAAGACCAATGACCTCTGTGCCATTGCCCTGCTTGCACGAGTTTTTCGTGCTTTGGGTGCTGGTGCTTCGTCCTCCGAGCTGTAGGGCGTGTCGTACTGGTAGCTAGGGTCTTTAGCAGCCACCCTCTGCCTTCCACGGCGGCTGACACCACCAGAAGGAGGGCTGGTTGTGTCATCAGGGAGCGAGCATGAGGGACGTGTGGGCTCCATGACTAGTGCTTGGTTACTGGCGCGGTGGTGCTTGCACGAATGCGGGGCGATCGTGTGGCGGGGTGGTATCGAGAGTTGACATTCAAAACTATACCAACACCAATTTTTCGCCGCCTGCCTATAAATGCCTATTGGTACGTGTTCAAAAGCCTCGCTCTTAAGATTCTTCCCGCAGTCCGCCGGGGGAACTCTTAACCCGGGAACTGCGGGGAGACTCTTAAGAGTTCCCCCGGCGGACTGCGGGAAGACTCTTGAGAGTAAGTAAAATAAAAAAATCAACTTTTGACATCGAAAAAAAAAAAAAAAAAAAAAAATATATATTTTGTTTTGGCCCCTGGGCCATGCAACATCTCAGTCCTCTACCTCCCCTCCTTCCCCACTTTCCTCCTCTCCTTCAGTTATCACCTATTTTCCCTATTATTCCCTTATTCTGAGGTATATTTTCGTGCTAACATTAGCGAGTTGCAAGCAGGGTGTTGTCATCACTGATGGCAAGCGAGTGCAAGAGAGAGAGAGAGAGTATCGATCGACTGTGTCTCAGTGGCCTTGGGGGAAATTGGCGGGAAAGCAGTTTGCCTCACCCATACATTATACAACTCGCGGGCTATATCTCCGATTTTGACCATCCAAACGCTGTTTTCACTCGTTTTATTGTTGTTTCAGGTCAATACCTTTATAATCAACCCATAATAGGCGCATATGGATAATTATTAATGCTATTAATGGTACAATGAATATTTTAGTGACGGAAACACCTCAAATACGTCAGCACAGGGGGACGTTTTCAATTACCCCCATGCGCACTTGTTAGGTTAAGAGTCTTCCTGTAGTTCGCGGGTTAATTAGATCAGGCATGATTAATATTTGATTTGTAAGTAGTGAAACGGTAATGAAACTAAGTGAAACTGTATGAAACGAATCCTGGCGAGGTCGCCACTCTTCTGTTACGTATCTTGATCCTCAAGTGGTTAACTTGATGAAACTAGATAGCACAGATATATATATTAAGGTATCAGTCAGCTGAAGGCAAAACGAAAGTAAAATCTAATAAAATTATTTCCTCTTGTTGCTTCCTTTCCTTTTAGATCTTAGGACTTGGTATCCTTTATTGACTGATACTCTTTAATTATGACAAAAATACTGAAACTAATTAAAGTCATGTAGTAATAATAAAGAATGATTAGTAAACCGAAGCTTAGTAGGCTATGGTTATGAACCGAATAAGTTATATCTAAAGAAGGACTATTAATTATGTATCAAGTCTTGAAAGATAAATATTAAGGAAAGAATATTTCTGTCTCTTACCCTTTTTGAATGAATAGCTAGTTTTCTTATATGTCCTTTTATTTATATTTAACCCGTCCAGCCCCGGCTAGTTTTGTAATGTTTGTTCACCAGAACCCGGCCGGTTTTCAAAAAATGGTTTTATTCCAGAAACAATAGCGAATGGGTTAGGAATGAAGGAAAAACCACGAAAAACCGTTCAAAAAGCTTAAAAAATGGTCCTACAGAGCCCCCGAAAACATATTTTACAAGAGTAAAAAATTGAAGGCAATTATCCCAAAAAAACAGGTTATTGCGCGCTCACGCGCACGCACGTGGACTTTGAGAGTTTTCAACCATCGGCACGGTTGCGTGGGATACGTACACAGTTCCCATACAAATCTGAGCCCTCTTGAGTGGCTACACCTGAGGTTACGGTCGGCGCAATTAGGGTGACGCGCCAGGCGCGTCTCTGGGGCTGTGCGTTACATACATCGCCGACGCGTCAGGCGCGTCGCTGGGGCTGTACGGGTTAATGTAGTTATTATTCTTGGTTCTTGTCTTACGTTAATAGTTTTATATTATTATTATTAATATCAAAGTCACATAAAAAGTTAGATATATATTTAATAATTAGATAAATGTATTTCTTAACCACGTAACATTGAGGTTTGATTATGAGTAAATTAAGTTACAGGATCGCTTCATAGATTCGATTCAGGTCTCACTCAAATAATATGAAAAGCAAAAATAATATTTTGAGGCTAAAAGAATTTTCTTCAGCTTAGGAAATCACTAGAAGTAACATTAAAACAGCCATGTTAGTCTAAGGCGATATTACTAATATGAGACAATAGTATCATCGTTCTTGTTCTTACCAGCAATGTAAGCTTAACCCTCCGACCCCGGCTAGGGAATATCGTGACTGTACTTTGTGTCCGGGGGTTTTCAGGAATTTTGGTCCCTGTTGATTCACATGTTACTCCTGAAATACATTACACAAAGTTATAAAAAAAACAGAAAAATGTAGCACAAACCTTCATGTGTAGAATGCCGTTGAGTAGAGGTCTCTAGCCCAAGTGATTGCATAATGGTGAGCGCGGGAAGTGGAGTGATTTTTATGCGTGAAAATCATCCCGCGTTCGGATGCGTCGCCTTTGCCCAGGCCCCGGCTCGGCTAACCTACTGTTTTCTTAGCCACTCGTCGCGCAAAACCTTTTACCTCCCGGAGGCGATTTTATGTATTGATAGTGATGTTATTATAGTTATTTGGAGTCCAATTATATAAAATATGTTTATTAGGCTATGATTGTAACAAATATTTCACATTTTCACTCGATACCGTAGTTTTTATGAGTAATTGAGGTAGGTTATTGTTATATTAGGCACTGATTATTCGTTATCACAGGTGTTTATTATACTTTGGCCATCTAATATTATGTCATGTGTCACTTTCACTTAGTTATATGCTTTGTAAACGTTTTATATACAATTTATTGTGTCTTTTTTCACTTATTTATATATGTTTTCATAATACATGATTTTTTTATCACAATACACCTGTACATTGTTTTATTTCCACTTGTTGCCTATATACATACATATTGTCAGTCTTTGGTACTTTCACTATGATTATTAGTTAGTACTCCTGCTTGCTGTGGTATTCAGCAAAGCACGGTATAGTACATAGTGACACCTGGCACTCCACACACTGCATGGTGGTCTTTTTGTGCTTCCTCGGCCTCACCTGGCTGTTCCAGCAGACATGGCACCGCCTTCTGCTAATGGTGACTCCATCTCGTTCCAGAGGCAGGTAACAGAGCTTGTGCACATTTAGATACTGTGCACACTGCAGGCGGTCCTGAACGGGGCGCCCAGGTTGTGCCACTGCCCTCTGTGGAGCTAGAGCGGGGGCAGCACGCCCACGAACTTTGGCGGCGCGCACCCTAGGGCGGCCAGGAGCGCGACGGCGCCCAGGCCCAGCCCGGCGGCCAGCCCGGCGGCCAGGGCGGCCAGGAGCACGACGGCCCTGGGCAAAGCGTCTGGGTTGAGGGTCGTCGATGTCCATAAAGTCGTCGTCATCGTCGTTGTCGTCAGAGCCGTCATCTTGCCCTGACGGTGGACCCAGGTAATCATGGCCAGAGTCATCTGTGAGGTGCCCTTCTTCTTCAGAGCCCCCCTCATAATCTCGCGGGGAACGAATGATGCGTGGGCGGCGTGTAGGTCGGCGAGGTGGGGAAGGAGTGGGTAAATAGGCCGAAAGTGGGGGGTCCTCAACCCTAGGGAGTGCTGGTGGTGGTGGGGAAGAATGGCGGGAGCCTGGGGCAACTTGGGTGGCGTGGGTAGATAAGGAAGACAATGGCGGGTCAACCTCAGCCTCCCGCTCAGCCTCACTATCATCACTTTCATCGTCATGGTCAAATCCACTAAAAAAGGCGTATCTTTCATGGATTTCGTCTAGATCGTCAAAATCTTCACTATAGTGAGACTGATAAGACTCGGAGCTATCACTACCCAACTCATCAACACTATTTTGGCCTTCACCACATTCATAACTCCTCAAAGCTATCTCAATACCTCCGGGAGTCAACGCATCTTGTACGTGCCTTTGCGTTAGGGCGCGACGAACATGGGCAGGCGTCGAAGGGAGCGTAGAATCGGACACAAGGGAATAACTTTTTGGGCTAGTATCCATGTTGGCGGCAGGGTAGAGACTGTTTTGGTGGCGTACATGCTGTCTGGTGGCGTCGCCTAGCGACGCCTGGTGACCACGGAGCGAAATTTTTACGCGCGCCATTCGAAAAGCACTCACGCAAGCAATGGTACAGTGGTGTACCACCCGGGTTCCTCGGGCCCAAAAAAAATGGTACACACGTGTACCACCCGGGGTCGAAGGGTTAATTAAAAGAAAATTAAAGAACTCGCAAGTATTAATATGAAACAATAGTATTACTTTTATCATAACCCAATTACTTGAAGAGTTGCTTTAGTCCACAAGTCAGTCAACTAAAATAGTTAAGTACATAATAGTAGCGTTTACGTTAATTCCCAATCACATATCTCACTAACCAACATAACGTAAGTGTTTACACCGAACACACTTAACACACACTTATATAATCTGACTGACAGTCACAATCCCATTATAATACTTCACCCCGTCTTCCTCCAGCTGCAAATGAGACTGATTTGAATGCCCACTACTCGGGTCTTATATACTATGCAGTGATGGTGTAGGAACGAATCAGGAGGCGGGGGATGGTGCGTGCCCCAATCACAACTCCTCTAGTTGCGTAGCAGGTGCGTGGTCCAATGGCGTCTCATGGCGTCGATCATCGTCATAGCGTCGATCATCGTCATAGCGTCGATCATCGTCATAGCGTCGAGTCATCGAAGTAGTTTGCAGGGTCCCATATGACGCATGCAGGTGTGAAGGTTTGTTTGCTGGTATACAGGCGAGCTGGTTTCCACTCGCTGGCTCGCTAGCTGGTCTGCTTCGCCGCCTGGGTAATTCGGCACTCCTTCAACTCTTAATTCTAACTCTTAAATAAACACATACAGGGGTCCGTATGTCAGAATATATATATATATACCGGTAATAAGTATATATAATATATTATAATAAATAATAGTAATAATAATATATAATAATATATGTAATAATAAGTACATATAATAAATATATATATATACTGAATATATATTGTGACGCACCCAGTGCGTGGCAACGCAACCTGATTGTACTCCTTGGTACTCCACTGTACCGCCCGTACCACTGTACCGTGCTGGCTACCGTCAGCAGCTATGTATATTGAGTGTGACAACTTATAACTATGTTCTTTGTATCTCTGCAAAGGTCTCGTCATGTGCTAACCAGTGGTGGGTTTTGTTTTAAGCCATGTCGAGACCTTCCATTTAATATGTAGTATCAATAGAGAAGTTGATAGATAAGACAATGGGAGTTCAGAGAGAGAGAGTGAGTTAGGCTTCAGAGCGAGAGGGTAGCAATGCGCCACGCTGCCGGGGGGGTGGTTGCCAGACGTATGGACTGGTTGGCAGCCTTGCGCTTATAGCTGGGCGCGACAGGGTTGGTAGTCCATTGCCGCCTGCCTATGCTGCCTGGGCTGCCCATGTTGTCGTACAGCACATTGCCTGGAGGCTCGCTGTGTGTTCCATGATCAGGTTGCCTAGAACCTTTGAGATTCTAACATCCCTTGCCCTCTCTCCCAACTTCTCACGGTTGCACTCTTTCTCTCTGACGACATTACTCTCATTTCATTCTTCTCTCTATTTAAATGCATAACCTTCCCTTGAGGTCCTAAAGGAGTTTCAGCACTCACCTCTCGTATTACTCTTAGGACAAGCATATATTTACATGTATTAGATTTAAGGGGTTAATGTGAACAGCGATCTTCTTGATGAGGATAGTTGGTGAACGTTCTACATGTTCACGAGTTATATGCCCCGCTCATCATCCAATTTGTGACTAGACTGGTGCCATGTGTAAGAGCCCGACCATGCCCAGGAGTTGTCTGTAGAGGGGCGAGGACTTAGCCTTGATTTGCATACCGAGCCAGGAGCGAGTGTAGTACCAGAGACTACAGCTCGCTCGTAGTGCCGGTATAGTAGAGTAACGTAATTTATCTGTCCTTGTGTTCTCTACAGTCTTTTCCTGGGTTCTCGCTTTAGGTGCTGGGACTCGTTGTTCCTGTGACTTGGCCTGCTAGCTAGAACACATGGGGATGATGAGTGGGATATATCTTTATTTTACTATGCATTGCAGCTCTCTTTAAGTATATGTATGTAACACTTTACAATACACATTACTCACACACAAGACAACACTATTAATACTTTCATGTATCAATTAACTGCACTGTCGTTTTGCTGCTGTGTCCGGAGTTCTATTGCGTAGGGCGCATACGGACTCAGAGGGGAGACAGAGTGAGAGAAGCGAAGTAGCCTATGCGGTAGTAGGCTACCGGCGCAGTACTGTTGCCTGCAACCTTTTAGTTATTCCAAGTATAGATTCATTATTATAATAAGTGACTACTATTTATGTTCCTTCCATGTGTATTATTAGGTATCTACTGGATCATGAACATCTTGTATGCTACATGCTAGTGCATGTTAGTAGGGGACAGTTATTCTAGTGCACGCGCTTTCAAGTAGGCGTGTACATTTGTCATTTAGCATTTCACTGTCATACCTTTAGCCTGCTTCTATTCTACATTATTAGAGGCTTAATATTAACGTAGTTTCTTGAGTATTGCATTTCTTTAGTAATAACGTAACCTATAAATGTCTGAGGGAGTTTAGCCTCATAGCCTACCCCTGTTGTACACTTTCGCCGAGTTAAGGTACCTCGTTACCATAGACGATAACTCTGTAGGGCGTTGGTGCTTTTGTTGTCTGGAGCATATAGTATTTGGGACTGGAATCGAGCGTGTCGTTGTCACATAAGCCATTTCTGTCCTACGATCAAGAATCCCGAATATGTATTGCCGATCCAGCCGTAACAAAATGGCGACCTTGCCAGGATTCAGTAGTATCCTATCACATGTTTTTTTGGAGAACTATTCTATGCTACCTAGTAGAGCTGGCTAGAATTTTCTTGCATATTGGAGGAATTTTTATTGTGTCATTATTGTATTGGTGGACTTGCAGATTGTTTCGTTAGGGGTGTCTAGAGTAGAGTCATTCAAGCATCTTTAACATTTTGTGAGTCGAGACTGCAATTAGTAATAAGCACTTCTTTTTTTTTATGAACAGCAATTGTATAACCAGCACTATGTCTAATGACTCATCATTTACGGGGGAGGATAACACGGTACAGCCTAGTGACCAGCAAGTACAACAGATATTTAGGGAGGGGAGTGTTATAAGTGGAGAGAGGGATGCCCGGGCATTTTTTGCAGACACCTTTGACCGAACAGCGCCTGCAGGCTATTGATTGTTACGGTCTTCGCTGTTTAGCCACGGTTTTGGGGCGGGACTGTCCTGACAGTTGGCCCAAGAAGAATTTGGTGGCATGTTTGTTGGGTGATGGCGATGGGGCGGTGGGTGGAGTGGGGTCTTGGGGGGTTCCCTCCAAGCCTCCATTCCACTCTACCCCTGAGCTGGGCCCTCAGCCAGCGAGTCTTAGCATGATGCAGCAGGAGGGTTCTCAATGGCAAGCTGGCTTACCCGTAAACACGTCTCGGTGTGGATCCCCCATTTTGTGCTCTCCCCCCCCAGGCCTGTCTCCTGAGATGTTATTTCAGCTAGAACTAGCTAAGCTTAAGTTGCAAGAGAGTCAACAGGCTAGTATAGAACGGATTAAGCTGCAGGAGACTCAGATACAACAGGCTAGTATAGAACGGATTAAGCTGCAGGAGACTCAGATACAACAGGCTAGTATAGAACGCATAGAGGTTGCTAGAATCCAAGCCAATCTGGATGCAACCAGGTACCAGGTTGAAATGGATGTCGAGAAGTCTAGAGTAGAGACCACGGGGCGTCATCTCGGTGGTGGGCACTGGGTTACAGACTCACTTTCGCATTTAATTAAGTTAGTACCCGCATTTGATGAGACAGCAGTGACTGAGTTTTTTGCTCGTTTCGAAAAGAAGTGTCGTGAGTATGACTGGCCGGAGGTTAAATGGGCAGCATTAGTTTCATCACGTCTAGTGGGTAAGGGGTTGAAAGCCTACGATGCACTGTCACTGGACGAGAGTGTCGTGTATGGACTGGTGAAGGAGGCTGTGCTCCGGGCCTACGAACTGCAACCCGAAACTTATAGATTGAAGTTCCGTGGCGTGAATAAGAAGAGCGACGTCAGTTTTATGGAGCACGCACGGGACTTAACAGATGCATGTAATAACTGGTTTCGGTCCGAGCACGCAGAGTCGGCTGAGGAAATTAAGCAACTTTTCTATCTGGAACAGTTTTACAAATGTACTGGAACCGATCTAACGCTGAACATTAAGGAAAAATGTCCCAAGACAGTAGAGGAGGCTGCCAAGATGGCAGACCTCAGATTATCATTGATTCGTGGTTGCGGTGCCGCTCAGAGGGCTGAGTCAGGGCAGAAGGGGCGCTATACCCCACCCACCAGAGTTTTCGATAATAACAAATCCTATGACACACATAACCACACTAAAAGCATTGCACCTAATAACACCTACAAACACAAGCCTCTCCCGTTTACTAAAGGTCAGGCCCCTTCTTCGCCCGCACAAGGGAAGAAGCCCATTGGGGATGTGAAATGTTACAAATGTCAGAAGCTAGGCCATTATTCACGTGAGTGCCCTAGTAACACTCCCGCTAAGCCGGTGTCATTGGTTCACAGTATCGGTGTGTCTCTGAAGGCTGCAGCAACTGCCCGGGGTAGGTTGTCAGCAGCTGAGGCACACGCGGTAAAGAAGCGTACGGAAGGCTCGACACCTGTCCGGGACACTTTCTGTAACCATCGGGGACACAGGTTTGTGAGCTGGGGGAGTGAACTACGGAGGGTTGACTTGCTGAGGGATACGGGGGCTTCGCAAACTTTGTTGAGGAACTTCACAGGGAAACCGATAAATGCGGCCAGAGTTGTTGTGGTGCAGGGTATAAATGCTACGAGGTCATACCCACTTGTGAGGTTGGAGTTGAGAGTGGGAGAGGTGTGCAGGGAGCTGGATGTAGGGATCGTTGAGTGTTTGCCAGTTGAGGGCGTCGACCTTCTTCTCGGCAACGACTTTGCGGTGCCCACTTCCGGGACTCCACCCTTAGTCGTTGCCGAGAGGGCGGCCGACGTGGATGGTGAGAATCGGGAATGGGTTGGGAGGTGCCAACAGGATGAGATGGCCTGTGTGGTAACCCGATCTCGCTCTGCGGCTCCTGCACAGCCTAGCACTCAACCTCGGGGACAGTGGAGGAAGGATCAGGAGAAGGTTGCTAAGGGCAGGAAAAGGGACATTGATTCTGCTGCACTTCTCGGTGATTCGGTACTTGGACCTATAATAAACACGGGAGTTGACTCTGGCCCAGATATGGTGTGTAACAAGGCAGAGTTGGGTAAGACTTCGCGTGAGGCAAGAGCTGTAGCGAGAGCCACTAAGGCAGTAGAGCCTACTAGCCGGGGTAATGTCTTATTACAAAACCATCTTGATGCATTGACGCCCGGGGACATTAGTGAGCAGCAGCTGCAAGACGCTAGCCTAGCTCGTTATAGCAATGGTGCCATAGAGTTGGAGGAAGATGGGGATGCGAAGCCGGGAGATTTCTTTAGGCTCAACAGGATATTGTACCGCAGATTTCTAGACCCCAAATCGAAGTGGGA
Organism: Lithodes maja; assembly: GCA_037953745.1. Classification (NCBI taxonomy): domain Eukaryota; kingdom Metazoa; phylum Arthropoda; class Malacostraca; order Decapoda; family Lithodidae; genus Lithodes; species Lithodes maja. The sequence goes on along the minus strand of JBAKBP010007413.1, from coordinate 33,235 downwards.
GGGCGGTGCGAGGGTAGTAGACCAGGTGGTTGTTCCAAATAAGTATAGAGAGTCCTTATTGTGTCTGGCGCATGATGTGCCGGTGGCGGGTCATTTGGGGGTAACAAAAACATTGGCGGCATTGGGCAGGTTTTTCTGGTGGCCTGGGGTCAAGGCTGATGTCTGTGCATGGGTGGCTGGGTGTGCGACCTGCCAGACAACGGGGAAGCCTAACCAGACAATCCCGAAGGCACCTTTGTTTCCCATACCTGTCACCGGGCCTCCGTTCAGCAAAGTTGTAGTAGATTTGGTTGGCCCTTTCCCGCCTACTAGTAGTGGCAATAAATTCCTGTTGACAATCATGGATGTGGCTACGAGATACCCGGACGCATACCCCATGAGAAACGGCTCGGCAAAGGCAGTTGTTAAAAACTTATTATTGTTCTGTTCCCGTTATGGATTTCCACGTGAGGTGCAGTCAGACCAGGGGAGCAATTTTACATCCAAATTGTTCAAGCAAACCCTTCAGTTGCACGGTATATGTTCTGTAGTGTCGTCAGCCTACCATCCCGAGAGTCAGGGAGTCTTGGAGCGGTGGCACTCGACCCTGAAGAGTATGCTACGCTGTTACTGTGCAGAACATGACACTGATTGGGATTTGGGTCTGCCGTATGTTCTGTTCGCTGCACGTGAAGTCCCAGGAGAGAGCCTGGGGTTCAGTCCAAATCAACTAGTCTTTGGCCATAATGTGAGAGGACCTTTAAGTATGGTGAAAGAGATCTGGGAGGGCGAAGAGAAGCCGGGGTCTGTACTTAAATATATCCTTGAGAGCCGGGAGAGACTTATAGGTTGCATGGCAGCGGCAGGTAATAACTTGGTTAATGCACAGGCGGTCATGAAGCACCAGTATGACGCCAAGGTGAAGCTTCGGGAGTTTTCGGTGGGTCAGGAGGTAATGTTGTTTTTACCTTTGCCTGGACACCCCCTTTCTGCCAAGTTTATTGGGCCGTATGTGGTGGCTAAGAAACTGTCCGACCTTGATTATCTCGTTGCAACACCTGACCGTAGAAAAAAACATCAGTTATGTCATGTTAACCTCATGAAAGAGTATGTGAGACGCCCCTCAGAGCCTCTCACTGTCCCTGTGCTGGCCTGCAGCGGCCAGGGTGGAGAAGGAGGTGGGGACAGTCATGCTGCTGAGGAGGATAGCTGGGACTGTGTCATTTCCGCGGAACAGTGGGCGGGGAATACTGAACAAGAGGCTAGGCAAGCTGTAAGTCACCTGCCTGAGCACCAGGGTGCTGCTGTCCTAGGCCTGTTCAGGTCATACCCCTCTGTTTTCGCCGAACACCCAGGTCTCACTACTCAGGTAACGCACGACGTGGACGTCGGTGATAATGTGCCCTTCAAGTCAGTGCCCTACCGTGTGCCCCCGGTAAAGTTGCCAGCTTTACGGGAGGAGTTAAAGTACATGGTTGAGAGAGGGATGATCACTGAAGGTTATGTGAAGTGGACATCACCCGTCACGTTGCAGCCAAAACCTGACGGCAAGGTGCGGTTCTGCATAGATTTTCGTAGGCTAAATGGCTTGACCACTACCAACCCTTACCCTTTGCCTCGAGTTGACGACAGCGTGGACAAGATAGGGAATGCAAAGTACCTTACTAAAATTGATCTTGTAAAAGGCTACTGGCAAGTACCCCTGTCGGACCGAGCTAAGCAAGTTTGTGGTTTTGTGGTAGATGGCAAGACCTACCAATGTAACGTAATGCCTTATGGGCTTAAGAACGCACCTGCCACGTTTCAGAACCTGATGAACGATATTTGTGACGAAATCCCTAACTGCACGGTCTACCTTGATGACGTGATAGTGTATGATGACGATTTTGAAAATCACCTAAGGCACTTAGAGACCCTGTTTGGGAAGTTGCACGATGCTGGGCTGGTGGTGAACCTGAGGAAGTGCGAGTTTGTAAAGGCTACTGTGCAGTATCTTGGCTTCGTGGTCGGGTTAGGCCGGGTGTGCCCCCCCCTGAGCAAGATACAGGCTATCAATATGTTTCCCAGGCCCACCACTAAGCGCCAGGTCATGCGGTTCCTAGGTATGATAGGCTATTATAGGCGCTTCATCCGGGGATACTCTACTGTCTTAGCACCGTTAACTGATCTACTGTCGAAGTCAGTGAAGTTCTGTTGGGCTGCGGAGTGTCAGAGGGCTTTCGACCTAGTCAAGCACCTGCTGTGTACACATCCGATTTTGAGAGCCCCAGACTTCTCCAGGAGTTTTCAGCTGGCGACTGATGCCAGCGGTGTGGGTGCCGGGGCAGTGTTACTGCAGACTGATTCCGAGGGCTTGGAACACCCAGTGAGCTTCTTTTCTCGCAAGTTTAATTCGGCACAAAGGAATTACTCGACTATAGAGAAGGAGCTTCTTGCTATCGTTTTGTCGCTCAAACATTTCGAAGTTTATGTTCCAGCCTACGGCCCGGTAGTGACGATTTATACGGACCATCATCCCTTGAAATTCCTAAATCAGTTTCACAATCGGAATATGCGGTTGACCAGGTGGTCCCTATTGCTCCAAGAGTATAATCTCAACATTCAGCATATTGCCGGGAGTGAGAACGTGATAGCAGATTGTCTATCAAGGGTTGATGATCCAGGATAGTCGTGCACGGTGTGTGGGTTGAGCAGGAGTAAAATTAGGCTATCATAACGCCGTCCAAAAAGATTATAAAACAATAAAATAAACAAGATTTTTTTTTTTTTAGTTTTGTAAGTCTTTATTGTTATAGCATGATGCATGCGATATTGTGTTTTATGTATAATTCACACTTCAGTTGTTGTGCACCTTTTGCAATTAGTGGCAGCTAAGGGTAGCAGGTCGGTTGGTTGCCTGTCAGATTTTGATAATGCTTCTAAGGTCGATTATCTAAAATCTTGGGGGGGCTGTGACGCACCCAGTGCGTGGCAACGCAACCTGATTGTACTCCTTGGTACTCCACTGTACCGCCCGTACCACTGTACCGTGCTGGCTACCGTCAGCAGCTATGTATATTGAGTGTGACAACTTATAACTATGTTCTTTGTATCTCTGCAAAGGTCTCGTCATGTGCTAACCAGTGGTGGGTTTTGTTTTAAGCCATGTCGAGACCTTCCATTTAATATGTAGTATCAATAGAGAAGTTGATAGATAAGACAATGGGAGTTCAGAGAGAGAGAGTGAGTTAGGCTTCAGAGCGAGAGGGTAGCAATGCGCCACGCTGCCGGGGGGGTGGTTGCCAGACGTATGGACTGGTTGGCAGCCTTGCGCTTATAGCTGGGCGCGACAGGGTTGGTAGTCCATTGCCGCCTGCCTATGCTGCCTGGGCTGCCCATGTTGTCGTACAGCACATTGCCTGGAGGCTCGCTGTGTGTTCCATGATCAGGTTGCCTAGAACCTTTGAGATTCTAACATCCCTTGCCCTCTCTCCCAACTTCTCACGGTTGCACTCTTTCTCTCTGACGACATTACTCTCATTTCATTCTTCTCTCTATTTAAATGCATAACCTTCCCTTGAGGTCCTAAAGGAGTTTCAGCACTCACCTCTCGTATTACTCTTAGGACAAGCATATATTTACATGTATTAGATTTAAGGGGTTAATGTGAACAGCGATCTTCTTGATGAGGATAGTTGGTGAACATTCTACATGTTCACGAGTTATATGCCCCGCTCATCATCCAATTTGTGACTAGACTGGTGCCATGTGTAAGAGCCCGACCATGCCCAGGAGTTGTCTGTAGAGGGGCGAGGACTTAGCCTTGATTTGCATACCGAGCCAGGAGCGAGTGTAGTACCAGAGACTACAGCTCGCTCGTAGTGCCGGTATAGTAGAGTAACGTAATTTATCTGTCCTTGTGTTCTCTACAGTCTTTTCCTGGGTTCTCGCTTTCGGTGCTGGGACTCGTTGTTCCTGTGACTTGGCCTGCTAGCTAGAACACATGGGGATGATGAGTGGGATATATCTTTATTTTACTATGCATTGCAGCTCTCTTTAAGTATATGTATGTAACACTTTACAATACACATTACTCACACACAAGACAACACTATTAATACTTTCATGTATCAATTAACTGCACTGTCGTTTTGCTGCTGTGTCCGGAGTTCTATTGCGTAGGGCGCATACGGACTCAGAGGGGAGACAGAGTGAGAGAAGCGAAGTAGCCTATGCGGTAGTAGGCTACCGGCGCAGTACTGTTGCCTGCAACCTTTTAGTTATTCCAAGTATAGATTCATTATTATAATAAGTGACTACTATTTATGTTCCTTCCATGTGTATTATTAGGTATCTACTGGATCATGAACATCTTGTATGCTACATGCTAGTGCATGTTAGTAGGGGACAGTTATTCTAGTGCACGCGCTTTCAAGTAGGCGTGTACATTTGTCATTTAGCATTTCACTGTCATACCTTTAGCCTGCTTCTATTCTACATTATTAGAGGCTTAATATTAACGTAGTTTCTTGAGTATTGCATTTCTTTAGTAATAACGTAACCTATAAATGTCTGAGGGAGTTTAGCCTCATAGCCTACCCCTGTTGTACACTTTCGCCGAGTTAAGGTACCTCGTTACCATAGACGATAACTCTGTAGGGCGTTGGTGCTTTTGTTGTCTGGAGCATATAGTATTTGGGACTGGAATCGAGCGTGTCGTTGTCACATAAGCCATTTCTGTCCTACGATCAAGAATCCCGAATATGTATTGCCGATCCAGCCGTAACAATATATACAGTAAATACAGTGTACATATAATATACGTAGGCATATACTGTAATATAACTAAAATTCCATAGAGTACTTACCATACTTCCTGTAAGCTTCCTATACGCATTCCTGTGACAACTTTTATATAAAACAAGTCACCACACTACACTGGCAAATAGTCACACTATGTACTCACTTAAACAAAAATCCAAAATGTGCAAAATACGTAACTGCAATTCGTGATTATAATGTATTTATTTCGTAGGCAGTATTTATTGATAAATATAATTGTCTTTCAAGCAAAAAATAGTGTAAAATCATCAATGATACCTAGACAAAACTGCATAAATACTCAAAGGGATAACCAAGATTCACTCCCCTCTGTCACCAAAAGTCACAAGTAAATAAATTATATACATATATAATTGGAATTATTCACTAAACTTGCAAACACTTTCACTGGGTAGATGAAATGATCCGTAATTGCCCGCCTATAGCTAGGCATTGCGGGCGAGAGGGAGAGACCCAAGAATTAACCCTTATTTAGCGGGTGGTAAGGTATTTTATACCATGCCGCCCAGCGGGCATAATCCCGAAATATTCGCTCACTTTCACTCGCCCTAGCGCCGTAACTATGGCTCCAATACGAACGAAACGGTCATTTTTGGAAAGAGCAATTCTTCGTCTCCCCATATAAGTCTATTATGGTTGTTATGAGCGAGTGTGGAGGGTGGAAAGAGGTGAGGAAGAGGAGGTACTTTTTGGTCTATTTCCCAGGCGCGTTCGGATGCGTTCGCTTTGCCTTGACTTCGGCCTCCCGCGCGTCTACTATTCCTTCGGTAATCGGTCTTATTTTTCTCTTATTTCTCCTTATTTCTGTATTCTCTGTATTTTCTCTTTCTCTCTCCCTCTTTCTTTCTCTCTCTCTCACTCCTCCTGTCTGTCTCTCTCTCTCTCTCTCTCTCTCTCTCTCTGGCTCGCTCGCTTTCCCTCTCTCGCGCGCTCTGTCTCTCTCTCTCTATCATGAGATATGTACCATACACCCTGGTTACCGTGAGAAATTTACCGAACGCCTGCAAATAATACGCTATAAAATGCTTGCAATCAAACTCTCAAGCAATTTCAAGGTCACATGCAATTATAAATGTATAGGTAGATCCAGAGAGGAAGAGACACAGAGAGAGAGAGAGAGAGAGAGACAGAGAGAGTGTCATGATAATATAACTATTTTACATATATATGTATCATATATATGATAACAAAATATATACGGTACATATGTTCCCCACAATCATATAATGCCAAGCACAAATATTCAATCTTTGGTTGTTTGTATTACCGTAAGAAATTTACCGAACGCCTGAAAATAATACTCTATAAAATGCTTGCAATCAAACTTTCAAGCAATTACAAGGTCACATGGAATTATAAATAGGTATATTGTAGACCACAATCTTCGCCAAGCTTCGTTGTTGCTTGTATTTTCGTGAGAAATGTACCGTACACTCTGGTTATAGTGAGAAATTTACCGAACGCCTGCAAATAATACTCTATAAAATGCTTGCAATCAAACTCTCAAGCAATTACAAGGTCACATGCAATTATAAAAAGGTATATTGTAGACCACAATCTTCTCATGACCGCTCGCCACGGCCGCCATGGACCAACTGAGATGTACTCCACTTACATCCACCCTCACTCCCTCGCTACATACGTAATTATATAAAGAAATAACCGTATTTTAGCGAATTTGCCCTTCGGTTTCACGATCGTTGCAAGACAACCAGTGATCGTAGAAGGATGGTTCAGGTGTCATTGGAAAGCTAAATTTACACCCTTTCAGGGATACATACTTGTATTACGCTCTGGGTCTTGTTTATGCATGAAAAAGAGCACGGAAACATCCCCATTTATGGTAAAAAAAAAAATGCTGGGTGGCACAGTGAAATATACTCCACCACCCGCTCGCAAGGTGATAAAATTCTTGCAATCAAACTTTCAAGCAAATATAAAATGTAAATTGGACTTACCAACACCCACACCAGTATGTTCTTCGTCAGGAACGTCTCCATTTTGCTCAACGGTCTGTGCAACATCAACCACAACATTTGCAACCCGCAAATTATGCTTGGGGTGAATGCCTATGATCGGCATATTTTCGTCTTCCGACTCATCCACACTATCAAAACTCTCACCCAGACCTTCCATGGTTTCATTCAACAGCCTATTAGAAAGTTCTAAAGAGTTCAGCATGATATCTAGTTCCTGGGCGGTGAGCCGGGCGTGATGAGTAGGGTGGCGCGACGCACTAGGGGTGGCGGCCACCGAATCGGACACGGGCAAATCTTGACCTTCCATTACGGCTGCTTGAGGGTTACTGAGTCATGGTCACGCAGTGGGGATGTGTGGGTGGGACCTTGTAGTACACCGCCAGACCACCAGGTTTCGCTTTCCACCTAAATTAGGGCGGGAATACGCCCACGGACTTAAGGCGGGCCCCGCCATTTAGTCCAATTTTATCGATTCGGACTTAAGTCGGGCCCCAATCTTTAACCCGGGAACTGCGGGGAGACTCTTAAGAGTTCCCCCGGCGGACTGCGGGAAGACTCTTGAGAGTAAGTAAAATAAAAAATCAACTTTTGACATCGAAAAAAAAAAAAATATATATATTTTTATTTTTTTTATTTTTTTATTTTTTTTTGGCCCCTGGGCCATGCAAAATCTCAGTCCTCTACCTCCCCTCCTTCCCCACTTTCCTCCTCTCCTTCAGTTATCACCTATTTTCCCTATTATTCCCTCATTCTGAGGTATATTTTCGTGCTAACATTAGCGAGTTGCAAGCAGGGTGTTGTCATCACTGATGGCAAGCGAGTGCAAGAGAGAGAGAGAGAGTATCGATCGACTGTGTCTCAGTGGCCTTGGGGGAAATTGGCGGGAAAGCAGTTTGCCTCACCCATACATTATACAACTCGCGGGCTATATCTCCGATTTTGACCATCCAAACGCTGTTTTCACTCGTTTTATTGTTGTTTCAGGTTAATACCTTTATAATCAACCCATAATAGGCGCATATGGATAATTATTAATGCTATTAATGGTACAATGAATATTTTAGTGACGGAAACACCTCAAATACGTCAGCACAGGGGGACGTTTTCAATTACCCCCATGCGCACTTGTTAGGTTAAGGGTTAAAGGGCCGGGACCCTGCCTCACAGTCTGGTGGCTGGGAACCTACTGAGTTAACAAAGGCCCGGGCTCCTCAGAGAGGGACGCTATGGGGATGCTAGATACATTATTTTGTAACTTACTGTTGACTAACTTACGAGTCCAAATTGTGTCAAAATCGCGTCATAAACTTATTTTCGGCGAATATTTTTAAGTTGCGGGTGGCAATATGACGTAAGTGCGTCATAAGGTCGCGCTTTGGCTTACGTGGATATGACGCGATTGCATCGTAAAGGCACGAGAGAGCTAAAAATTGGAGCAATGCTGCCCATTTACGAATATTGTGTGCTCGCCCAAGAGCACCCGCATTACTCTCTCTGATGACTTCTACCTATAAAGCTGCCAACTGCTGCTTCTTGAGGCGTATACCTGTCCGGGAGACCCAGAGGGACCCGGCCTGAGTTGGTCGAGATTCCTGCATAGAAATAATAAGCGATTTCACCGGACATAATAGGTGGTGTTTATCGCCGTGCTTGAGGGATGGCACCTCGAATTCTGTAAACACACGATTAACGTGCTCGTTCTTCGCCACAAAATTAGGTGTAGGAGCTATATGGACACTCATATCACACCTGGAGAACCTAAGGCAAGATGGTTCAGAACTCATCGCAGCCAACTCTGACACCCTGTTACCCATGGCCAGGGCCACAAGAAAAACAGCCTTCTTTAACTTTAACTCAAAAGGAGGATTGTGACAATACTTCAGAGAGTGAAGCATATTGAGGGCTAAATCAAGTGACCAGGTGGGCATGAGTTGGTGCGGTGGGGGGCAAAGCAGGAAACATGCGCGCATGAAACCCTTCTCTTCCGCCTCAGGTATGGAAAGGCCAGTCAAATAAAAAAAATGGCTTCCTAATAGTTGTGAGGTGACCTCTTAACACCTTATTGGCGGGCTATGCGGTATTTTACACCGAGCCGCCCAGCGGGCACAATCCCGAAATATTCGCTCACTTTCACTCGCCCTAGCGCCGTAACTATGGCTCAAATCGGAACGAAACGATCATTTTTGGAACGCGCCACTCTCCGTCTCCCCATAGAAGTCTATTCTGAATGAAGTGAGCGAGTGTGGAGGGTGGGAGGAGGTGAGGAAGAGAGGCTATTTTTTGGTCTATTTCCCAGGCGCGTTCGGATGCGTTCGCTTTGTCCTGACTTCGGCCTCACGCGCGTCTATTATTCCTTCGGTAAACCCTCTTATTTTTTGTTGTTTCTCCTTATTTCTGTATTCTCTGTATTCTCGCTCTCTCTCTCTCTCTCTCTCTCTCTCTCTTTCTGTCTCTCTCACTCCTCTTGTCTGTCATTCCAACTCTCTCTCTCTCTCTCTCTCTGGCTAGCTCGCTTTCTCTCTCTCTCCTCCCTTCTCCTTCGTACGCGCTGTCTCCCTTCCTCCCTTTCTCTCTTCTCTATATTTCTCCCTTTCGTATATGTAATTCTCATTATTCTTTTCTCTAATCCCTCTTTCTTTATTTGCTTGTAATATTTCTGTATTATTATATCTTTTTTACTCTATTTTCAGTTCAGTTTCTGTATTCTCTTTCATTTATCACTAATAAATTTCATTCCTTACAAGCTACCGTACAAATACGGTATATATGTATGATATATATATATATATATATATATATACTGTATATTGGTGTATATTGATATCAATCATTTGATAGGCCTATATATCACGGTATACGGTAGATTTCTGTCCCTACAATGTACATGGTGATATGTATGCCTATCAAATGATTGATATCAATATACGGTATATATATATATATATATATATACTGTATATTGGTGAATATTGATATCAATCATTTGATAGGCGTATATATATCACCATGTACGGTATATTTGTTTCCTTACGAAGGTGACCTTGAAATTGCTATGACTCTTCTCTCTCGTTTTGTAAGGAGAGAAATGTACCGTATACCGTGATATATACGCCTATCAAATGATTGATATCAATATATATATACTGTATATTGGTCTATATTGATTTCAATCATTTGATAGGCGTATATATATATATATACATATATATAGGCGTGCATTTTCACTCTCTCTGTCTGTTTCGCTTGTTTTGCAGGAATTTTTGTTTTGTTTTATAAATAATATTATTTCAACACATTTCCAAATCACCCTATGGGGTAGTGTTGACGACTCATTTTTTTTTTTTTTTGTGGTGTTCCCAGGAGGTGTATTCCACATTTCATTGAGGTAGAAAAGGCAGTAGGATTGAGGTAGATAAAAGGCAGTTATATGATTGAGGTAGACAAATGACATGGATGTATGAGGTAGACCAAGAAGCAGATGGATGGATGAGATTAGAAACTTATGGATGTAATGGGTGATGTTGCTGATGATGATGAATGCACTTGTGTTTGGGTAGTGTGCTATTCCACCATATGAATGATTGAATGACATGAATTCATGAGGTAGTTTGAAATAGATGAATGAATGATTGCATGAACTTATGAATGATTGGCAAGAGGTCTAGAGGAGGAGGAGGTCTTGGAAGAGGTCTAGAAGTGTTCCAGTGTGTGGTACTCGGTGTAGCATGGAGAAGCGCATAGTCCCACATTGCAATAACTACACATGAATGTAGTTTCCTTCCTTACTTGGTTCCTCCTTGTTGTATGTCTGCAGACGTGGCACTGCTTCAGTCCGTGCTTCCGGTTGGCTGCGATTTGTGATGCTGAGCGGGGGCAAAAGACAAGCATGTGGGTCAAGAAGTACTCCCGGCTCTCAAGGCGGGCAGGCATATTCACGATCGGCCTCGGAGGTGGTAGCATACGTGTGGTTCCGTGCTTCCTGAAGATGGAGTCGATGATTTCCTTTGCAAACAGCCTTACCGAGCTCTTCCTTCCTGTCCTCGTCATCCACAAGTTGTACGCGTTCAGGATAGTGACATCAAGAAGATGGAGTACCACCTTCTTATACCACTTACACGTCTTCCTGAGGCAGTCAACAGCAGTGATTTGCATGTCACTCTTGTCCACCAACCGCATGTTTATGTTGTAATCCATAACAAGGTCAGGTTTGGAGATACCTACTAAATGCTTCTCGCGGGTGACAGGGTCCATGTGGTATCTCTTCTTCCCGCTATCTCGCATTGTGGACTTGTGGAAGGTGGAGAGGACATTGACTGGCTTTGTGTCATGCCAACAAATAGCCAGTATACTGTCACTGCTGCTCTTCTTCCGGAAGATGTCTCCTTTCTTTGTAGCTTGAAACTTGGGCCAGTGTTTCCTGTTTGCCCTGACAGTTCCACAGCTTCCCGTGCTCCTTGCAAGGAGATACCTGGCAAGGAGAGAAGAGGTATAGAAATTGTCGCTGTACAAGATACGGTTGGCATCCAGATACGGCTCCAGGAGTGTCTTTACGGCCCCTGAAAGACCCAGTGGGTCGTTTGGAATGTCCACATCAGTAGCGGTGTAGATGATGAGGTCCAGCACGTATCCTGTCTCGCAGTCACACAGTACAAAGAACTTGATCCCGAAGCGGTGACGCTTCGACGGAATGTACTGCCTGAAAGAGAGACGGCCACGGAAGAGGATCAAGGACTCATCGATCACAACATTCTGAAATGGTCTGAAAAACCGGCGATACCTGTTCAGGAGGGAGTTCAGGAATGGCCGGATTTTCCAAAGCTTGTCAGCTCCGTGTGCAGCAGTGTTGTCGACAAAGTGCAAGCACTTTAGAATTTGTCGATATTGGTCCCTGGGCATGTACATGTTGAATACTGGCGTTGATCTAATGTCATGCATCAGCCAATAATCCAGCATGTTGTGTTTTCTCATGTGTGGCATTAGCATGGTGAGGGCCAAAAACACGAGGAGCTCAGGGATATCGATGGGCGTCCATCTCCTCATGTGGGGCGAGGCCATCTCTTCGGAGTGCTGCCTTGCATAGAGGTTCGTCTCCCTTACCATGTCCCCGAGCAATTCATCGTCAAAGAATGCTCGGAAGTAGTCATAAGGGGTGTCATTTTCAGAACAGGGAAAGGCAGGTTGGACGCCATTTGGCCCCTTATCAAAAATGGGTGGAACCCCAGGCATATCCCGAGGCTCGCAGTCCTCCCACTGAAAGATAGGTGGCTCGTCCGGCCTCCTGCCCCTCCCGACCACTCATGGGGCACCTCCTGGGGCACCTCCTGGGGCACCTCCTGGGGCACCTCCCGGGGCACCTCCCGGGGCACCTCCCGGGGCACCTCCTGGGGCACCTCCTGGGGCACCTCCCCGAGCACGTACCCGAGCACCTCTTCCGGCCCTTCCTCGGGCCCTTCCCCGGGCACCTTGCTGTGGCTGTCCCTGTTGTGGCGGTCCCTGCTGTGGCTGTGGCTGTGCCTGCCCGCCATTTGAGTCGCTTGCTGGCGTGGGGGATATCCTGGCTTCAGGCGAATCGGGAGAGCTTGAGCTTGAGCCGGTGCCGGCATCACTCTCAGACATCGTCAGCCGACGCCTGGTCCTCCTGATCCTCCTCATCCGCTGCAACCCGGGTGGCGTTGACAACCTGGGAGGAGCAACAACAGCTGGTGTTGACGTCGATGGTCCTGGTTGTCCATGGGCGGGGGTTAGTGGTAGCTGCAGTACCCCCGAGATGTTCCCTAGCTCACCGGGCATCACTGGAGGCTCTGACGATGCTCGCTTCCTGGATGTGGATGGGCCTGGCTGTGGGGATGACGATCTTCGTCGTTTGGCCTGTCTTGTGTTGCCTATGAAAATTGTGGGAATGGTATTTCGTATGAGGGATGTGCAGACTCAAACTTGACAACTAAGACATGCTTGATTTGAGAGAGAGAGAGAGAGAGAGAGAGAGAGAGAGAGAGAGAGAGAGAGAGAAGAGTCCTAGCAATTTCAAGGTCACCTTCGTAAAGAAACAAATGTACCATATACCGTGATATACGGCTATGAAATGAATGAAAACTCGCAAACAATAAATAATATCATTACCATCATTTGATAGGCGTATATATCACGGTGTAGGGTTGATTTCATACTATGAAATCAACCCTACACCGTGATATACGCCTATCAAATGAATGAAAACTCGCAAACACTAAATAATTATATCAATACCATCATTTGATAGGCGTATATATCACGGTGTAGGGTTGATTTCATACTATGAAATCAACCCTACACCGTGATATACGTCTATCAAATGAATGAAAACTCGCAAACACTAAATAATTATATCAATACCATCATTTGATAGGCGTATATATCACGGTGTAGGGTTGATTTCATACTATGAAATCAACCCTACACCGTGATATACGCCTATCAAATGAATGAAAACTCGCAAACACTAAATAATTATATCAATACCATCATTTGATAGGCGTATATATCACGGTGTAGGGTTGATTTCATACTATGAAATCAACCCTACACCGTGATATACGTCTATCAAATGAATGAAAACTCGCAAACACTAAATAATTATATCAATACCATCATTTGATAGGCGTATATATCACGGTGTAGGGTTGATTTCATACTATGAAATCAACTCTATACCGTGATATACGCCTATAAAATGAATGGAAACGTAATATATGAAGACCAACACCACAATCTTCAAACGTTTGCAATCAAACTTGCAAGCAATTTCAGTCACATGCGTAAGGAAATAATGAATGGAAACGTAATATATGAAGACCAACACCACAATCTTCAATCGCTTGCAATCAAACTTGCAAGCAATTTCAGTCACATGCGTAAGGAATGTATTCGACTGTACACCGATATATATGTATTATATAGCCTACGCACGATAATGAATGGAAACGTAATATATGAAGACCAACACCACAATCTTCAATCGCTTGCAATCAAACTTGCAAGCAATTTCAGTCACATGCGTAAGGAATGTATTCTACTGTACACCGATATATATATGTATTATATAGCCTACGCCTATAATAAGATAATTAATGGAAACGTAATATATGAAGACCAACACCACAATCTTCAATCGCTTCCAATCAAACTTGCAAGCAATTTCAGTCACATGCGTAAGGAATGTATTCTACTGTACACCGATATATATATGTATTATATAGCCTACGCCTATAATAAGATAATGAATGGAAACGTAATATATGAAGACCAACACCACAATCTTCAATCGCTTGCAATCAAACTTGCAAGCAATTTCAGTCACATGCGTAAGGAATGTATTCTACTGTACACCGATATATATATGTATTATATAGCCTACGCCTATAATAAGATAATGAATGGAAACGTAATATATGAAGACCAACACCACAATCTTCAATCGCTTCCAATCAAACTTGCAAGCAATTTCAGTCACATGCGTAAGGAATGTATTCTACTGTACACCGATATATATAATATATATAATCTCTATCAATCTCTCAAATAATATAAATGTGCATTGTACTTACCAACACCCACACCAGTGTGTTCACCAAGCTCCTCGTCACTTTCTTCGCCATCTTCGCCCCGCAAGTTATGGCGTCTGTGAAAACCGATGACAGGGTTATCTTCCAGTTCTTCTTCCTCCTCACTTCCCCCACTCTCACCAAGCCCTTCCATGCTTTCATTCAATGACATTCTCGATACCGCTGAAGAGTTCATCAGCAGAACTAACTCATCGGCTGAGAGCGGGGCCCTACGCCTTGGCTGGCGCGACGTACTGGGCTCGGGCACCGAATCGAACACTGGCAAATCTTGTCTCTCCATTGTGGCGGCTAGAGCGGTACTGAGCCAAGCTCACGCGGTGGGGATGTGTGGGTGGGACTTAGTAGTACACTGCCTGACCACTAGATTTTGCTTTCCACTTAAATTAGGGCGGGAAATACAAAGTCGACTTATGTCGCGCACCGCCACATAGTCCAGATTTTTTATACTCGACTTATGTTGCGCGCCGCCATTTAAGGGTTAATGAACGAATTTATTGGGATAGTTTGTAGCCTTTTAATGTCTAGAGATCCTTCTCAAACTGAATAAAATAGATTGGCATTGGAATAAAAAAAAAAAATAGACGCCATCGGTACAGAAAGGGTTAAGGGGGGGTCACCTGCATTTTGATCTCCTTTTCTCTCTTTCTCTGGCTTCTATCCGGACATTCGGCCCCATTCAGACTACTGTTAAGCCATAGAAAGAGAGAAAAGGAGATAACAAAAAGCAGGTCACCAGTAATTCTAGAAGGAACCAGCCTGGGACATTTTTCGCCATTAGACGACCTTTAGCGACTCAAATGGGAAAATACGCATCCTCTTAGGTCCTTCTGCATAAAATCATTTAATTTTAGCGCAAGAATCAAAGTTAAAAAAAACTTATTGGTGGTACTACCACCCCCCCCCCCCCACCCCTCCCTAAAGACCACTCCGCCATTTTGTCCCCATTGATACAAATACCTCATCCCTTTAAGTACGATTTTGTGAAGCCTACATGATAGCTATGCATTGTAATCATTGAATGGATATACGTCCAGAAAAAATATGGTTTTAGTCGTATGCTTCAAATTCTACTATCAAGAATAAGCGATCCCTTGTTTGATATTATGACACCAAAATGCCATCCCAATGAATCCCTTGAAGTATATTGACAACTAATATATTAGACTTATGGCTATACTTATGGCTTATATTAGACGATTTTAGTCAGATCACAGATCTTTCCTAAACAATCAAGCCAGAATGAAGCATCATAAATGCGTCATAATCCTCAATGGTCGTTCTCTTTTATAGCGAGCGAATCCCCCGAAGCATTGATGAACGAAATACATAGACATAAAACTAATCTTTGTAAAACAGCGTAGTATCAAGTGCCCCTTTTCATAAATTATCGTTCAATTTCACAGTAATAAATCTTGGTTCGACCTGGCATAACGTTATTGGCCTTCCTATAGGCTACAGCTGCCTTGAAACTACCTCTGACTCGTTCAATAAGGCTTATTTTATATAATATATATATATATATATATAATATAATTATGCTTTTGAGATTTTAAGACACATTAGTTTTTGTCAAATTTTAAGACCTTTTACTATACACTACAACCCCCTAGGCAAACAAGGCCTTCTCCGACTTTCTTCCAAACTACTGTATAAAAAACAGTGCGCACCCAGACCCCCCATCAAGCTAAATTTGTACATTTTATGATAGAATGTAAAAAAACATCTTAAAATCTCCAAAGTAAAAAAGGGGAGATTCAAAAAGGGCCGCGGACCAGATAGTGTTAACCCGATGTACTTTTCATATTCTGGCATTAGAAGATTTTGATTCTTTCTAAGCAAAAGACGTCGCCGGTACAGAAGAATATGACATTAAAGTATAAGGAAATTTTAGGTATGATTAAACAACAGAAATCACTTTCCAATATGCATTGGTAGAAGGATTCACTTAAAAGTTAAATGCAGTAATAGAAACAAATCTAACCATCAAAGAGTAGAAGTAGAAGTAGAAGTGATTAGGACTCTTAGTTTGGGCTACAGAAGACTTTTAAAGTTGAAAAAGTGCTCATTTCGGGCGTTTCTGGAGGTCAAATCAAAACTAAATCCTAAACTATTGGTCCGATTTTAATTATGTTTGTGGCATTGGATTCAGCGGGTGAAAGTGTACTTGTGGTAGAAATTTGAGCAAAAGCCATACATAAATAACCCGTCTATATAAATAGTAAAATAATAATCTATATAAATCACATAGTTACCCATATAATTTAATCCGTTTTCTTAAGTGTAGCCATCTTAGTATGTAAACACACGTAGAATCATTAGAAATCGTGATAGGACCTAGGAAAAAGAATAAAGAAGTATTTATTTATTATGCATGTGGAAAATTGGGTATAGCCTATTAATAATATTGTTATTAAAAATAATATTATAATAATGACGCCTTTTGTTCAGTTTGTTTACAATCTGCGTCTCCAGTCTTATCTCATCTCGGGGACGGTCCTCCCAGCTAGCTAACACATGTAATTTCTTGTTATAAGGCCTAGTAGTGCCTTTTAATAATTACTATTAATTATTATTACATCTTTCGGCTATATTATTATAGGACTACTCTGGACTGATGGGGCCCTTATCCATCCAGCACTCAAGGTCCGCTCACTGCGCTCAGTGATATTTTTTTAGCCCTAGCTAGGCCTACTAATTTTGTGTCTTGCTTATTTTATCCTAGCCTAAACTTAAAAGCGGCTAATTTTGATGGTGCTGTGCATAGGCTAGGTCAAATCTTTTTAGTCATAGCAGGCTAAGAGAAAATTTCAAAATTCATACCAGTTTGCCTGCCTAACCAAAAAAATCCCTCGATTGGCCTGGGGACTGAGGCAGACTGTCAAAAAGTCCGCAAAACTCGAATGTCTCGCTATCCTAAGCGATCATCATTTGTCTCATTGTTCTAATAATAGGATATTAGGCTAAGCACATAAAAAATTCCGATAATTCCGTTAATAGGCCTAGGCTACTACCCGTATTTTGTCGCTATTCTGTTTAGTAATGGGTTAATATTAGTAGACTTTAGAGTATAACTAAATAAGTTGGTCACCAATTATTGGAAAATATTAAGGGGCGACCACCCACCAATTATTTTCATTATTTTTTTTTTAGTTTTAGTTTATTTGCATCAATATATAGGCTAGTGATTGCCATTAGTTTCAACCTCCGCAAAAATCGTTTTCCCCTTTATCCAACGATCTTAAGACACGGCGCCCGATAGTGGGGACTATGAAGATCAGGGAAAATGTGGGGTTAAAGACATAAAAAGGCGATATAATGGCTTTTATGATGAAAGTTGGCTCGGGTTTTGTTGTTTTTCAACTTGAGAAAACCCCAAAATGAAAAAACCCGAGCCAAGTTTTGGCAAAAGTTGGCTCGGATTTTAAGATTTTTCAGTAAGCTAATTATCCATTATCCAACAATTAAGCTACATTAAAGATATTAGCCTAACCTACCTACCTAACCTAGTATTATGAGTGGGGGCTGCCGCCCCCACACCCCCGCTGGTTGGGGTCCCATAGGATAGAAAATGAACTTCCCCAGTAAGCTCATTATCCATTATCCAACAATTAATCAACATTAAAGATTTTAGCCTAACCTACAACCTTTTACCTAACCTGGTTAACTTTCCTAGGCTAGTATTATGGGTGGGGGCTGCTGCCCCCACACCCCTGCTGGATGGATAGAAAATTAGGTAAATTCCTAGTGTTAATTAGACTGAAGGCAGGGAGAAAGAGGTCCGCCGAGTTGTGTTGTGTGCCGTCTATGGGGACAAATATCGTTACAGGTTACAGGTTCTAGGTTCTGTATCTCCCTTAATATAATTTTTCGAGGGTTGACACTTATTTTAACATGGAGTATTATATTACATCCTAAATGAAATTTTAAAAATCTGTGAAAATTCTTGGGTTGTTTATATAATAGAAGTTACTGTGGGACACGTAATATGTTGAAGAGGGAGCTCTGCCCCCTCTAAACACCCATGACTTATGTCATCATAATCTGTTGTACTTCATAGGGGGTCCAATTAAGGAGAAAGTTAATTAACAGACGAAATTAGGCCACAAATTACAATAACATAGCGGGCCGCCGTTTATGGGAGACTTTTTACACATCATTTTCAATGTTAATTTTCTGCCTTAATCGATTTTTCCAAATTATCAAACTTACATAAAAATGATATATTTTTCGGGTGGATGGGACTCGTTAGCCTTGGTCGGCAACTCATCTAGGGGAGACAACCTTATACAAATCCGGGTGGATGGGACTCGTCAGCCTTGGTTGGCAACCTGTCTAGGGGAGTAAACCTGATACAAATCCGTACTGCTTACCTAAGGGTAAGGCAGGTTAGTGGATGGATTAGCCGAACACCACTGTAGAAAAATAGTGCTAACAAGATACACAGAGGGCCTCGGAGTCGGACGGATCCTGAATTGAGTGGTCAATCCTGTAAGTCCTTCACTAAACTGGCTCGGGTTGTCCCTCTCACAGGGAATAGGTCCGCTTGGGGGCATTCTGTGTATGGCCACCCTCGTAAGGGGAGTAAGGCGTCTGGCAATAGATAGATAGATAGAGACATAAAAATGAAGTACAAGTTAACTTATAGGGATTCTAACATGCATTTCAAAATAGTCATGAAAATTGGTGGAACCGGTTTGCTTAATATATACCCAATTATTTTGCAATAGGCCTATTTGAAAACAAATATGGATTGTATATGCTCTAAACATAATATGAAAATGTGTTTTAAGCCTCTGCAAAACCTAATAAAAATATATATAAATGGAATTTGGTTGTCAATTTTCCTATAGACGGCACCGATTCGTACACACGCCATTTTCACCTGTCTCCCGAGATCTGTCCACCAGCTTTTTAGTCCACTCCACCTGCCCATCTCTGTCGTTTCTCTGTTGTTTGGTTAGGTTAATATACTAGGTCTCAGAAACAAGATTCGTAGTTGCGGTAGTATTTACGGTACTGGACACTTCGAGCGAATTCATATTCGAGCGGAGGCGCATTTAGGTTAGGTGAAGTTAGGTTAATAGGTTAGATTGTGCATCCGCTCGATCAGGAATTCGCTCGAAGTGACTCGCATTCGTATTTACAGATACGGCCGAATACCGGTAGGCTACTAAATGGGCGCCGGCCCAACCGCCATGTTGTATCCCACAGGCCTACTAGGTACTACGGACACATTGTAGGCGTTAGGTGTGGAGTAGGCTTGTATCCAATGTACTAGGTCTATGTTACTGGATATATATGATTTAACTAAGTGCTACGTTTTCGATAAATCTGGTTAGGCCTATATGGCTTTGCAATTAGGGAAATCATGAGCCGATTTCCGACATTTAGTTTAGTCTTTTTCGATTCTCAAAATACGATCCAAGTTTTGCCAAAAGTTGGCTCGGGTTTTCCAAAATTATGCTTTTTGGGTGCAATTTAGGGAAACATGAGCCAAAATTCTAAATTAGGTTACTGTAATTTGTTTACTCTTAAAATTCGCAAATTCCGAGCCAAGTTTTACCAAAACTTGGCTCGGGTTTTCCAAAATTTGGGTTTGATGGCTTTGCAATTTCGGGAAACCTGAGGTTACTGTAATTTTGTTGTCTACAAACTCTCAAAATCCGAGTCAGCTTTGGCCAAAACTTGGCTCGGGTTTTCGAAATATTGGGTTTTAGGCCTTAGAAATACCTTAAAACCCGAGCCAAGTTTTGCTAAAATACGTTTTAATCGCCGTTTTACGCATTTAACCCCCCTCATTTTCCCTGTACTTCATAGCCAGCCCTCCCCACTATCGGGCGGCGTGTCTTAAGATCGTTGTATAATGGGGAAAACGGTTTCGCCGAGGGTTGTAATTATTTCCAAACACTATACTGTATATTGATGAAAACTAACAGGGGAAAATAAAAAAATCCATGGGAAAATTGGTGACCATCTTATTTAGTTTTTCCGACTTTAGTATGTTTGATGATGCGCGGAAATGTATATTTGACTTGAACTAGATACATTGAAGTATTTATTATCCTACAAATCTTTGCGAACTCATAAACAGGGAACGTGAGCTGGGCATAGACCGTCGCGCACCCATAAACAGGGAACGTGAGCTGGGTTTTAGGCCGGTCGCGAGACAGTTATTTTTAGGTTAAAGTTAGGTGATTAGGCTAATGTTAAAAATACTAAAATGCGACGGTCCTCGGTATTCCTGGCCCGGTTGTCATTTTAAAATGACACCACGAATTAAGGGCAGGTGCCCGTTGGTTGTCATTTTAAAATCTGTAAGCTTGAAAGCCTATTCAGCTTGGTCTGAACGCCGTGCGTCCGACGCATGTAAACAAAGCCGATCGTTACGTCACCGCACCTCCGAAAACAAGAAAGAGAAGACTCGTTTGTTATTGTATGTCTGTATGTCGTTGTTTCAGTAGTGAAAAGATCGTCATATTGCTAACATCGCCTGCAAGTGCTCTCCACTGAAATCGTCATCACAACTAACCAGTTGACATAGAGAGCTCTACTCAACGCCAGTCTACAGATTGGAAACCGCACTACATTTATAGATGCGTGGGAAATTTCTAGCAGTTAAACTAAACAAAAATACGGTAGCCTAGGCCTAGACGTTTTTCGGCCAGATCGCCCGGGTAGCCCACACTGTCATTTTGAGAGCCTGCCCGGGCCAGGAGGGTTAAACAACACTGTATATCTCGTATCTATCTGGTTGGTGAAGATTTACCAAAATTCCATAACAATGAATCCAACAAAAATTACATAAATAACTCGTAGCTACTGCTTGCCACTCAGGTGCCACTCAATAAATAAATGGCGCCATTTGACGCCGTAATGTTGTTGTTGTTCCCCAAGCTGCCTGGCCGAACAGCCCCAAGGCCCCGAGCAATTCCAAGGCCATAACCGAGCGCCCCCACAAACCCTCGTTATCTTAGCTACTACATATTCTTCCTAAGAGGCTAATAATCGTCTTAACCCTTAACCTCTGAAGTGCGCACGGGGGTAAATGAAAACGTCCCCCTGTGCTGACGTATTTGAGGTTTTTCGTCACTAAAATATTCATTGTACCATTAATAGCATTAATAATTATCCATATGCGCCTATTATGGGTTGATTATAAAGGTATTAACCTGAAACAACAATAAAACGAGTGAAAACAGCGTTTGGATGGTCAAAATCGGAGATATAGCCCGCGAGTTGTATAATCTATGGGTGAGGCAAACTCCTTTCCCGCCAATTTCCCCCAAGGCCACTGAGACACAGTCGATCGATACTCTCTCTCTCTCTCTTGCACTCGATGGCCATCAGTGATGACAACACCCTGCTTGCAACTCGCTAATGTTAGCACGAAAATATACCTCAGAATAAGGGAATAATAGGGAAAATAGGTGATAACTGAGGAATAGGAGGAAAGTGGGGAAGGAGGGGAGGTAGAGGACTGAGATTTTGCATGGCCCAGGGGCCAAAAAAAATAAAAAAAAAAAAAAAAAAAAAATAAAAAAAAAAATTTTTTTCGATGTAAAAAGTTGATTTTTAGTTTTACTTACTCCAGAGAGTCTTCCCGCAGTCCGCCGGCCGAACTCTAAAGAGTCTTCCCGCAGTTCCCAGGTTAAAGATCGGGGGCAGACTTAAGTCCGCCTCCAATTTGCAGCAAGGTTAATTATTAAGGCTTTTAAAGGGTTAAAATCGAGTGCAAATGGCCGGGAGCGCAGCGGGACAGATAGCCGACTCCCAGGGCTTACCGCCGCCCACTAACTCATGTTCCCTCTGTTCTCGAGTGGCCGGCAGCGTTGCCAGTAGTGAGCGTAGTGGGAAAAAATATGCCGCTATACGCTAAACTCCCATGTTAGTGGTAACACTGCATGAGAACGACGAGTGCTACGTAGCTCGTTCTGGTCTCATTTTGAAGCTTTTAGCGCCTAGGTTTTTGCTGAATACATTCCTTTTCATGCGGATACTTGATTTATCATTCGGGAGGGCCTGAATATGCCCAAATAAACCCAAAACCCCCTGCTAGACAAGGGTTAATACTGTATAGGTAGAATAAAATACAATAGACGTCACCTGCACTGAATGGGGTGGCTGATGGGGCGAAACGTCTTAGAGCAGTAGACTGATGGGGTGAAACGTCTTAGAACGGTCAGCCTCACCTTTACTCTCTCTCTCTCTCTCATATATATATCCTGGACAGGTGTCAACAACGGAGTCATCCAATCTCTTAATTCTGTAATTAAGAGAGTGGATTACCCCATCATCCATCCAGTGGTTGGTGATAATATGAACTAACCTATAATTCCTCCGCAGGTCAGATCTGGTCCCCCTTCTCCCTCGTATTTAGCCCCATTAGTTGATTTTGTACTGGTTTGGGAGGGAGTCATGGTCCTGGGGTTAAGGGGGATTTTTTTTCTGGACTCCCTTGTGCTTAGCCCCATTAGTTTTGGGATTTTAAGTCATTTGTCCCATTATTTTGGCGATTTCAGTGCCATTTAGATGTAAAAAAAATCCTGGCGAGCGATAGCGAGCCTGTAACATTAGAGGAATTGGCCTTCGGCCGGGAAATTTACAAATATATCTTCAAGGAGGGTCTTGGGTGGGTGTTTATTTAAGCTTGATGGAGGTCTAGGGAGGAAAATAAAAACCTCCCCTAAGTACTGTAACTTGAAGCATGAGTCATTCTACTTATATATATATCTAATCTGTCTGTCTGTCTATCTATCTATCTATCCATCTATCTCTATATTCAGGTACTGTACATACCCTGATGTTATAATTTACCTATACTTCCTCCATAGGTCAGATCTGGTACGGCTTCGGATGGGAGTCCCAGCTTCTGGAGACGGGGTTCCTGGCCGTGTGGTCTGTGCCGTTACTATCCCTGTCCCCCCTCCCCCGGGGCAGCCCCCCCACCCCCATCATGGTCATGGGGCTGCGCTGGCTGCTCTTCCGCATCATGTTAGGGGCGGGACTTATTAAACTACACGGTGATTCCTGTTGGTGGTACCTCAGCTGTATGAATTACCATTATGAGGTGAGTTCATCTATCTATCTATCTACTGTATATATATATACAGTCAGGCCTCTCAATACGCGAGTATATGGGCGACACACGAGGGCGCGGAATGGAAATTCGCGTATTAGCAATAGAGTATTATATGGGAATAAATCGATATGGGCGGCACTGACTCCAAGTTGTCTACTTTAGGCCTATTTATCTCCGTCAATTGCCACAAAAGGTACATATATGTATACATAAACATCCAAATCATAAGAAAATATAACAATAATAAGTTTGTTCTTGCGAGGGTTAGTAATTAGCCACGTTTGTTCTCATATCTTGTAAATTATAGCTAAACCATCATTGCAAACGCTTACAATGGCCAACATTAAATATTTATCAGGAATGTATTAATACAATATGTATTCGCATTCTCAAAATGAGTCTTCACACAAACAAAGTGGGTTACACGAATCTAGGCTGTAGAGGTTTTCTGCCCTCTCTCTCTCTCTCTCTCTCTCTCTCTCTCTCTCTCTCTCTCTCTCTCTCTCTCTCTCTCTCTCTCTCTCTCTCTCTCTACGACCAAGATTTAATGTGATTTATATAATAAAACCGTAATTAAATCCAAGATCAAACAGCATTAATGATAACATGTTCACCATCATTGTCATACACATCAACGTGCCCTTTACGATATATTCCTTGGTCCTCAAATAACTTACGACAGTCGAGTTTTTTTTTTCTAACATAACAGAAAAGGATTTTTGTTTTCAAAGATTGGCTGGAAGTGTTGCGACTATTATCGATTGTTTCGTTTATCATTTCATTCAGTTTCTTTCATATATTCTATACCACACAATCTATAAACTGTCTGGATTTCATTTTATGTATCCTATACACTCATGGTTCGCTTAATTCAATGTAGAACTCGATATATAGCTTGTGATCAAAGTCAGTGTTAACTTATATATATATACAGTAGTACGGTTTGATTATCAAGCCTTTGAGTGACAGTGCTTGCCTCATCACTTACCCCGCCTTTGTCTCTTGTCTGTGTTCTCAGTCTGTCACCTCTACAAACCCACAACTTAAGTTTAGGTTTAATAGATAGTCTTACCATAAACTCTCCTTTAAGTGTATCAAGTGCAGGCAACATTCATCATACAACACTATTGAAGGTAAATATACTATCCCATTCACACCCGTTATATCTTAGTTGTTAAAAGTGTGCTATGAGAGAGCTACACGGAGTTCAAGGAATAGTTAGTACCCGGTATCTCAAAGACTTTGCGGTCCATTTCGGGGAAATATTCAAAGTGGAAGGAGAGACATTGTTCAGTGCACTACACTCATTGCAGAGTGTACAAAATACTATCTACTGACTACTGTCTTCTTGAGTAACTGCTCAACTGAGGAGATGTTTACAACTTCTGAGGAAAGTTTGTTCCAGATAGAACAAATCTTAAATGGTAAACAGTTTCCAGAAATACTAGTGCTGAACCTTTTCAAATCAAACTGCCAGCCATGGTTGCGTATTGTATTCATATTAAGGCTACACATTTTCATATTTAATTTTGTTTTTAAATTAACTGACCTCATAGTCTACGTGTCAAGAAAGAGAGAGAGAGAAGCAGATCACTACAGCTGAGAATCTTGTAACCCACGTTGTGTATACTAATTTTGAGAAAATAATTATACAGTACAGTAGGGTCTCGTAAGATGCGAGATCTTAAGATGCGATTCGCATAAGATGCGAGGACCCCCAAATAATAAATAAATTATTTTAAGATGCGAGAATGACCATAATTTGCGAATCGGAGGCTCAAAGTGGGCTAAATCCGAGGAGAAACCTTAAGATGCGAAAAAAAATGTTTAAATGCGAGCCTTAGGCGGGACGTTTTTCCGTATTTTTACGTGATCGTAAGATGCGAAATCGTAAGATGCGGACGCATCCATCGACCATAAACTCGCATCTTATGAGACCCTACTGTATATTGTATTAATATATTCCTAATAAATTATAAATATTAGCCATTGTAAGCATGTGCAATGATGGTTTAACAATAGTTTGTAATACATGAGAATAATCGTCGCTAATCACTAACTGCCAGCTAGAGAAAGTAGGTGGGGGAGTTGGGGGTAGTTTGGGGGTGGAAGGTGGGGTAGACTTGGACACGACTCCCCCCTTCCACCTGCCCCGGGTGGAGCAGGGGAAGGAAGGACCCACCCCTGAGCAACTTTTAGTACGCGTGAGTGTACACCCTATGTGGTGGATTGTTTTTTTTATTAACTTGCTCATGTAGTGGTGTACACCCTATGTGGTGGATTGTTTTTTTTTTTGTATTTATAAAGAATTGTTATTTTGCTTAAGCGTTGTTTCCACATAGCGATTTTGATTAGTTGTTTTATCTTTTTACTGTGTTCGTCCAAGTTTTGGTTTGTTTATTTTGCAAGTTTTACATTATAATAGTTATGTAAAGTAGACCAATTTGAGGTTTTGACACTGCAGATCCTTCGATTAGCAGTCAGACGCGCTACCGACCATGCCACTGTACATGACGCTATGCCACTAACCATGACATATCTGAAGGTAGATTATACTGTATTAGGTAGCTTAATTCCAATAAAGCGTACATTTTGAAGCTGCCAGACAGGAAGTGGCAGCCAATCACAGCACTCTGATGATCTTGTCATGTGGACCAATCACAACACTCTGATGATCTTAGGATGTGGACCAATCACTTACTGAATCACCTTTTGCTCGCTTGTTGACGTAAAAAGTGCCAGACGAGCCCATCCTCGCAAGGGAGCGAGCTGTCGCTTCAAACAGTCTACTGCACCAGATCACCACCCATAACGAGGGGCGTCGCGCTCCTTGGTGCCGCTAGAAGAGTGGTGAACACATTAAAAGGTATCATCATCAAAAGGTATCGCTCGGAATGTTCACATTCTATTTTCCGCCACGTTCTGTGTGCGTGATGTGTGATAGCTTGTATTTAGCATTTTTTAGATGACCGCAATAGTCGTAAAGCACTATACTGTAGTGTAGAATGCATGTTAGCGGAGGACCGGGAGGTTTATGTGTGTAATGCCTGGTACCCGCAAAATCCCGCAACCCACCAATTACCCGAGTTGACGTCTGGTATAGCGTAAAATAGTCGTTGGTGGAGAAGTCTAATAAACCACCACGTGAATCACCACGAGACTATC
Organism: Lithodes maja; assembly: GCA_037953745.1. Taxonomy (NCBI): domain Eukaryota; kingdom Metazoa; phylum Arthropoda; class Malacostraca; order Decapoda; family Lithodidae; genus Lithodes; species Lithodes maja. Next base: position 6,611 of record JBAKBP010007413.1, on the reverse strand, counting down.
ACCTGGTTCTTTCAAGGAGAACTAAGCTTGCTATCCTATTCTACGTCCGTGGTAGTACAGTGGTTGCGCGCGAGTCTGGCATGTCTACTGCTACTGACCAGGGTTCGAGACAGCACCAGATCACGGGGCAGGCCTGGGGATTTTCAGGAGGGTTAAATTCCCTTCGCACCCAGCATTTCAATGTGCATTATAATATTATAACATGTTCTTTCTATATATACCGGTATATATATATATAATTATATACCGGTACCGGTATATATATATATATTTTTTTTTTTTTCACAACAAATAATCCTGATTAATGTCAATGTTTTTTAACCAGATATGAGGACAGGTCTCCCTCACTAACCTTGATGCCCCGATTTAAGATATTATTATAGGTTTTTAGGTGTTTGGGTTTTGGCTGGTCCCAGAATGCATCCCCATTACTTTTAGGGTTTGCTATACGATTTTTCTATTTATCATTGGGCTGGATGTGATGGAGATGAGCTGCTTGAGGAGTATGTGTGGAGTTACTCGTAGAGACAGATTGAGGAATGAAGAGATACGTAGGAGAGTGGGGCAGCAGGAACATTTGCCAGCCAGAGTGGACAGAAGGGTGCTGAGCTGGTATGGTCATGTTGAACGAATGGGAGATGAAAGGCTTACAAAGAGAATATGTGAGTCAGGTACAAGGGGAGATAGAAGGGCAGGAAGACCCCCATTGAGATGGAGAGACTGTGTAAGAAAGGCTTTGGATGATAGAGGAATGACTATAGATCAGGCAGGGGAAGTGGTGGTGAATGTTCGCTGTAAGCGTAAATTTCCGTCAGGAGCGTACGATATTTCGTACGTTTTGTACGATATTTCGGCTCTCTATATGAGAACTACTCGGATTTGCCCTACTTTGATGGCGAAATCGTTCTATATGATCACATAAGTTCCTAACAAAAATTTGGGAACAATATTTTAGGTCGGCGTTCTAGGCGAACACGTTCTATGTGAGCCCCTACTCTACTGTCCCATCAAGACCTCCCCTCCAAGATTAATTTGTGCATTTTTCTTTCTAAATTTCAGGCTTGCTATCTCTCGCCAGGAAAAAATTGACACCTAAATGGCATAAAAGGTCTTAAAATCGTCAAACTAATGGAGGAAAGGTCTTAACCCTTAGACCCCGGGTGGTACACGTGTGTACCATTTTTTTTTGGCCCGAGGAACCCGGGTGGTACAACACTGTACCATTGCTTGCGTGTGTGCTTTCGAATGGCGCGCGTAAAAATTTCGCTCCGTGGTCACCAGGCGTCGCTAGGCGACGCCACCAGACAGCATGTACGCCACCAAAACAGTCTCTACCCTGCCGCCAACATGGATACTAGCCCAAAAAGTTATTCCCTTGTGTCCGATTCTACGCTCCCTTCGACGCCTGCCCATGTTCGTCGCGCCCTAACGCAAAGGCACGTACAAGATGCGTTGACTCCCGGAGGTATTGAGATAGCTTTGAGGAGTTATGAACGTGGTGAAGGCCAAAATAGTGTTGATGAGTTGGGTAGTGATAGCTCCGAGTCTTATCAGTCTCACTATAGTGAAGATTTTGACGATCTAGACGAAATCCATGAAAGATACGCCTTTTTTAGTGGATTTGACCATGACGATGAAAGTGATGATAGTGAGGCTGAGCGGGAGGCTGAGGTTGACCCGCCATTGTCTTCCTTATCTACCCACGCCACCCAAGTTGCCCCAGGCTCCCGCCATTCTTCCCCACCACCACCAGCACTCCCTAGGGTTGAGGACCCCCCACTTTCGGCCTATTTACCCACTCCTTCCCCACCTCGCCGACCTACACGCCGCCCACGCATCATTCGTTCCCCGCGAGATTATGAGGGGGGCTCTGAAGAAGAAGGGCACCTCACAGATGACTCTGGCCATGATTACCTGGGTCCACCGTCAGGGCAAGATGACGGCTCTGACGACAACGACGATGACGACGACTTTATGGACATCGACGACCCTCAACCCAGACGCTTTGCCCAGGGCCGTCGTGCTCCTGGCCGCCCTGGCCGCCGGGCTGGCCGCCGGGCTGGGCCTGGGCGCCGTCGCGCTCCTGGCCGCCCTAGGGTGCGCGCCGCCAAAGTTCGTGGGCGTGCTGCCCCCGCTCTAGCTCCACAGAGGGCAGTGGCACAACCTGGGCGCCCCGTTCAGGACCGCCTGCAGTGTGCACAGTATCTAAATGTGCACAAGCTCTGTTACCTGCCTCTGGAACGAGATGGAGTCACCATTAGCAGAAGGCGGTGCCATGTCTGCTGGAACAGCCAGGTGAGGCCGAGGAAGCACAAAAAGACCACCATGCAGTGTGTGGAGTGCCAGGTGTCACTATGTACTATACCGTGCTTTGCTGAATACCACAGCAAGCAGGAGTACTAACTAATAATCATAGTGAAAGTACCAAAGACTGACAATATGTATGTATATAGGCAACAAGTGGAAATAAAACAATGTACAGGTGTATTGTGATAAAAAAATCATGTATTATGAAAACATATATAAATAAGTGAAAAAAGACAATAAATTGTATATAAAACGTTTACAAAGCATATAACTAAGTGAAAGTGACACATGACATAATATTAGATGGCCAAAGTATAATAAACACCTGTGATAACGAATAATCAGTGCCTAATATAACAATAACCTACCTCAATTACTCATAAAAACTACGGTATCGAGTGAAAATGTGAAATATTTGTTACAATCATAGCCTAATAAACATATTTTATATAATTGGACTCCAAATAACTATAATAACATCACTATCAATACATAAAATCGCCTCCGGGAGGTAAAAGGTTTTGCGCGACGAGTGGCTAAGAAAACAGTAGGTTAGCCGAGCCGGGGCCTGGGCAAAGGCGACGCATCCGAACGCGGGATGATTTTCACGCATAAAAATCACTCCACTTCCCGCGCTCACCATTATGCAATCACTTGGGCTAGAGACCTCTACTCAACGGCATTCTACACATGAAGGTTTGTGCTACATTTTTCTGTTTTTTTTATAACTTTGTGTAATGTATTTCAGGAGTAACATGTGAATCAACAGGGACCAAAATTCCTGAAAACCCCCGGACACAAAGTACAGTCACGATATTCCCTAGCCGGGGTCGGAGGGTTAAAATCCCAAAACCTAAGATGTTCTTATATTTTCTTCCCCAGATAGTCCTGATAATCTCTGGCAACCTTAGTTTCCTGAACTGGTTAACCATTGTTCCTAGTTTGGCATACTTTGATGACCGGACCTATGCTGCTATCTTCACACCAGGAACCAGGAAGACAACAACAGTTATGGAGTATCAAAAGTTGGAGAGAGAGAAGTCCCCGCTGGTCGATCCTGGTCTACTAGTAATCTATCTATCTATCTACCTATATACTCAGGCACGTCTATCTATCTATCTTACAGTCTTACAGTATCTTACAGTAGCTCTTGAAAAAGGCAAACGATGCCTGTGTATCCAGCTCAGTACCAGTACTTGCACTGTTGCGGTCGTTCACGGTGTTGGCGACGGCATACCTTTATTTTTATTATTTTTTTTTACCTGGGGGTGGTTGACTCGAGGCAGAGCCCGAACAGGGACAACACAACAATAAAAAACTAAAACTAAACACGAATTCACACACATCTAGATCGCTCAGGAGAAAACCCAGAGTATTCTATACCCTTTTCCAAATAGGTAGGCCAAAACTCTTGAACATTTACCTCTATAATTCACCAATGACTAGAGTAATCAAACTTAATATATCTACAATTTGGAAAGGGTCAGCCAGGGAATAGGTGTGGAAATGTACAGTCCATTTCCTCCAGCCCTTCTTTAGTTACGTAGGATAGGGTTCACGTTTCCTGGCATACCGTACTTAGGACCGTTCATATATCGTTCCTTTATCGTTTATCTGTATAAGGGTCAATCTGGGTCGGGAAAGGTCCTTAGGAACCAGGAAGAGAGTTATGGAGTACTGTATACAAAAATGGAGAAAGAGAGAAAATTCCCCGCTGGTTGAGCATGGTGAGTCACTCGGTACACAACAAGAACAACAACCACAACCACTTCAGTACGGGTGACACTATTATTCCTTATATTCTGGCTATTATTAGACAATTTCATGCAGCTTAGGAAGGATGTCTAGTAATGAGAGAGGTGTAGTATACCTCAATTAATTTGTTGTCTATTATTAATCCTTCCTAAATAGAGTAAAGACGTCGCAGTTTGATCCTAGTGAGTCACCCATACACTATAGCCTACAGTACAATACCGGTACTCGTTTTCTGCCACTTAAGGAAAGTACCGGGCCAGCTATATGTTAATAACTCCAGGTGATTGGCTCTTGCAAGTGTCTAATATCTTGTCTTGCAGTGAGTATTTATTCTTAACAAAAGTTATAAATCTTTCAGTGCAGGCATTTTAGCCTAAATTGACCTTCATTCCCTACACATTTTCATGCATAAACGAGAGCCAGAACGTAATACAATGATGTATCCGTGAAATTAGGATGAAGGAAAGATTGATTGAGGGATAGAGCTCTAGAGTTCACTAATTGAGTAGAAGAAAGACTGAGAAAATTTGCCAATTCTTGGATTGGAGAGTTGGACAGAATAGGAATGGGACTGTGTTGAAAGACGGGTGCCTCACAATCACCGCAAGGGAAGGGGTATGCACTGAGATAGCTCTGAAGAACACTGATTGTTGTAATAGCGATAGAAGAGTGTTTAGTAAGCATTTTTAGCTAAGTTGTCCATACATTTTTTGTAATGCAATTTTCTTTTCCACCCCCCAGGCAAGACACGGAGGATGGTGAACAACGCCATCGGAGCACTGATCGCCGTGCTGAGTTTACCTGTCGCCGTTAATTTACTCTCAGCAAGACTATGAATACTTCATTCGAGCCGTTCAGGATTGTTAACACCTATGGAGCTTTTGGCAGGTAGGGGCATGAATGTGTGTAAGAGAGATTATGAGTATGTGTGTATAAGTACAGTACCGGTAAGAGAGCAAAAAAAATAATATACATACATACATACATAGCCTACATACGGGTTTAAAGACCGCAAACGTCCACAGTGAATGTGGCTTCCATGGTACAATCACAGTACTGCACACAGTGCTCAGCAATCATAACACGGTGGCTACAGTCTTTACTGCAGCACAGTACAACAAAGTCTTGCCACAACAACGCCCCATCATGTTATCACTGTTATCACGATGGACTGGAAAGAGGCGAACATAACAGCTATATTTAAGAAGGGAAAGAGAAATGACCCAGGAAATTATAGACCAGTCGGGTTGGCTTGAGACGGCACCGGAAAAACAGAAATCCGGCTAGATCTTGAGACGGGACTGGAAAGACACCCTTTAGAATAATATGTGACATATTAAGGCTGCTGTGGTGCGATTTTGCCAGGTGCAAGTGCTTCAGGGGGACTTTATTGAGTTTTGCTGAGACACTGTTAGTGCTATTCTTACAGTTTCTTACAGTAGATCCTCTGGAAAAAGGCAAACTAGGCCTGTGTATACAGCTCAGTACCAGTACTTGCACTACTGCGGTCGTTCACGGTGATGGCGGCGGCGACAGCAGACGCAACATTTTCACTATTCTGTATTTTTGCTTTATATTCAAACTTAAAATATTGTTTTTTTATCAAGATTACTTTCAAACTTCCTTAATGATTCGGAATCGACTACATACTGGGGCAGTGCGTTCCACTCATTTACCACTCTATCACAAAATGAGTTCTTTGCCTTTTCAAGCCTATTTCTTTCTTTGTAAATTTTCTTAGTGTCCTCTCGGTAGGAATATGAATGGTGACTTCCTTTTAGAAGTATGTGCGGAGAGAGAGATGTTTCTGGCTAACACATTTTTTGAACATCGTCACATTCATAGATATACATGGCACAGAGGTGAAGGTGAGCAGGAACAGAAATCTCTAATTGACTACGCCATGATGGACTCCGGACTAAAAGGAAGAATTTTAGATTCAAAAGCTGTAAGAGGTATGCTGACGGGATCAGACCACTATACAGTGCTGACAAAAGTGAGGATAAAGAAAGAGTGGAAATATGAGAGGAAAGAGAGAAAACTGACAGTAGAGAGAATAAATGTGAGAAAATTAAATGATGAATGTAATGCAACAAAATACAAGGACATCCTGAAAGAGACTATAAAGGACATGGATGTTATGATAGATCTGGGAAATACTGTAGACGAAGTATGGAAAGGTACAAGAGACTCCATAATTAAAGCAGCTGAGAAAGTATGTGGGAAGAAAACCTTTAAAATGTGGAAGAAGAAAGGTAACGCATGGTTTAGTAAAGAGATAGAAGAAATAGTGAAAAAGAAGAAAGAGTTCAGAAAGAGTATGCTGCAAAAGAATATACCTAGAGAAACTAGAGATGCGAGGAAAGAAGAATATAAAAATTTGAAACAAAGAGTGAAGAGGGCGATACAAGACGCTAAAAGGAAGACAGATGAGGCATATGGGAGAAAGATTAGTGAACAGTTTCTGAATGACAGGAAAGCATACTACAGAGCTGTGAAAGAAGCCAGAGGGAAGAAGACTGAGAGTGTCTTGAATGGGGAAGTGGTAG